>VMBQ01002035.1:14146-94424 GCA_007657795.1 Dreissena rostriformis | reverse complement strand
CGTGTTCTGAGAAAACTGGGCAAAATGCTTGTGCGTAAATTGTCATCCCAGATTAGCCTGTGCAGTCCGCACAGGCTAATCAGGGACGACAATTTCCGCTTTTATGGAATTTTTCGTTTAAATGATGTCTCTTCTTAACAAAAAACCAGTTTAGGCGGAAAGTGTCGTCCCTGATTAGCCTGTGCGGACTGCACAGGCTAATCTGGGATGACACTTTACCCACAAGCATTTTGCCCAGTTTTCTCAGAACACGACACATATGGTCAATAACATTTTAGACGGTTTTATATCGCATGATAAGGCTAGATAAATGCACACTTTAGGTAAGTAACTTAGAGAGAATGTATGTGTAGGTAATAAATTGAATAGATTATACCGGTCAATCGAAAATGGAGCTCCTATATAATCGTATTGAAGCAGACACACAAACCGTATTCAAACTTACTCTGAATGCTAAATAAATGGACATATATCCTCTAATTTACAACTTAATAACGATTGTATTCATTAAAATATGGTGAAGTGACATCCTGTCACGTGTTGTCTACAGTTGTATAATATTTGAGCTCCCAAATATCAGTACATGTAGCATAAACCCCAAAGTGAGTATAACTCTACTCCAAATATATCTTGCCCGTGTTGATAACTAAATTGAATATTATTCTTGTTAACATAATACTCCTTTGGAGATTAGTATTTGGCATGTTCAATTCTGGAACTTAATATTTTTAATATTTTCCTGTACTTTACAGCTTTTCGATTTATTGTCAACACTTTAACTTTTATAATCGCCTAAAGCCAACTTACAGAAAGGCATCGCATTTATTCATAGAAAAGCTTTCACTTACATTCGCCTGAACCAAACAGTGCTTCAGGAATGACTTTCACATCGTGCGTTAGTAGAAACGGGAATGCCAGTCATGACACAGGAAACATTGTGTCCCCTACTTAAACTATGGCAATATTCAAATTATGATTATTTTATTACAGAGAAAGGTCTTAAAGTCCCACTCCATAAATAAGATTATTTTAAGAGGTATATAAATTCTAATGATCGCATCTTCTAAACAGAAAGTCATTTAACAATGTCTATTTTCGAAAAACGACTGGTACGTAGTCATCGTCGATACCCGCGTGTACTCAAATAGGCTTTGTTTCTTGATTGATTTCTAGGTAAGCAAACGTTCGTATTCCCGAATTATTTATAAGACTCTCACTGGTTTCCGTTTCCAATTCTGCGAGGAAATACAATTAATCAAACAACGCGTTATGAAAACAGTTTAAATGCAGGCTTGTAATATTTTCCTGTATGCGTTCGCTTTTGTCAAATTTACCTTTATCCGCTAAAAATGGTTAATGCTTTCTATACTTTATTCGAAGAGTAAACGTGAAGTGTGCTTTTATTGGTGGGATTTGGTCATGAAATACTTGCTAACGCCATTCTCCCCGTACTTCTGATTCACGGTAGGGTAGTTGTTAGTCAATGGCAAAAGTATGTGAATGTGCACATAATTTGTTTAAACAAATAAGTATTTTTTTCGGGAAAGTGCACCCGCGCGTTTGTAATATTAAGTCCCGACACTGATCCGATATTTTTCTAACCGTTCTTGAAAACGCGCGGTTGCACTTTACTGAAAAAAATAATACTTATTTGTTTAAAAAAAAATCATGATACCTATAGAACACACTCACGAATGAGCGGGCTCTCCACGTTACCCAATTAAAAATGGTGAAATATTAAAAAGACATCATTACAAATGTTACCTGGGTCGCGATTTTGTTGATAGTATTATACCAACACAGATCTTAAAAAGTCACGTGGTATAGGCACCGGGGTACTGTTAAGGCGAGAAAAAACAAATAAAGTTTGAGTTAATTGACTGACTGCCGTGATATGCCTGAAATATTGTTGAAAACGGCAACAATCCCAATACACACAAAAAAAAAACAAGCATCCTTGATGATAAGCATTAACCAAATCTCGTTCGTTAACACCGGTTTAAGATAATATCGCGACGGTAGTAACTCGAAATGTATAACTGTTAGAGAGATACAACTGTATATTCATGTTAACCAGCATGTGAACTTGCTTACCGGTAATCGCACCTAAGGTCAGGGTCTTGAAACATATTGTCATTATTTAATTCCGCTTCGCGCGATACTCGAACATGATTTGATATTTGATTGCTAAAACGTGTGTTTCAGCATGTGAAGTTGCGATTCTTTATAGTTTTCGCCTTTCGTCTTCGTTGTTATTAAAAAAAAAATTAATGAAGATAACATTTCCTGCTAGTAGTCTCTAATGGATAAGTGGTATTTTCGCATTTGTTTAAAAGAAGTAGCAAAATAGAAAACGGTTCGTCTTGTCTTCTGCTAGTGATAATTAATCAAGGAAAACAAAACGCACGGCAATCTGTTTTGTGTAGTATAGTTTAAGGCGAGTACATGTTTATACGTAATTATTACTTTCCAGATCAGATACATGTAATACGTTAGTGAGTTTAAACTTAAACACGAAAATCAACGAAATGGCACTGGGTTCCAACTGTATCTCTTGATACAGCCGAGTTCTGATGACTATTTTCCGACGAGTTGGTCAATTTTTATCATTGTACATATTTCGTAAAAAATGTACCAATCTTGTGGATTTACTCCAGATGCATCAATGGTAGCCTTAGCATACCAGTGTCGAATATGTATGTGTGCTATTCCGTTAACTCTATAATAATGAATGTAAGAATATACGTATTGAATTGAAACAAAGTTAACCAGGATGTCGCATACAGAATACAAACTTAACTAATGTTTAACAATCGTCACATTTTCATCGCTTTAAATGCGTTGTATTTTACATATTCTAGATGTACCGGTACTTTTAAAGCCCCATTAATACTAAAGAATCAACGGAAATTTCGTAAAATATTTCGTAAAATAAAGTTACCCAATAAAAAAAAACAGTGTTCCTTATAGCAATAGCCAAAATCTCAACGCCAGATGTGGTCTGGTAACATGGGTGTGTGTAGATACAAAATGCTTGTTTTTAATTTTTTGTGACATAAAAAAAAATCCATGTTAATTTCCGGCGACGATATCTATTCAAACGACACACGAACACTAACATGGTACCATTTTAGTGTTCGTATGTCGTATGAATAGATATCAGTGCGGATAATTAAAATGGAATTTATTGACACGAATAATTAAAATTATCTACACAAATCTATGTTACCAGAACACATCTTGCTTTGAAATTTTGGATATTGCTTTAAGAAACATTGATTTTTTTATTGGGTAACTTTATTTTCGTTGATTTTTTAGTAGTAATGGAGCTTTAAATCAGCCGTAGGTTTCCCACGCATTTCCCAGATGTGGCGATATGGATATGTTCATTATCGGATTCAATGTCCATCTGCTTCATTCAAATATACGAATCAGTGACCATGAGGGAAGAAATGACTTTTGATCATATAATTATTTATGCTAAACGACTTCAAGCAAGTCAGGTACATGTAGTTGAGATTCGGCGTCTATGTCAGGCTATGTATCGCATTTAGATTTTAACTCCGTTTAACATTTAATGTCCTCCGACATAAACAGTTCTTCGACGAAAACATAAGGACTTAAATTTTGCAAATAGTTTATCGCATTTAACAAAATATATATAGACAGGCACTTAGTATTTTGTCATGATTGTAATGAAATGGCGGTTGGTTAAAGTATATATATTTTTTTGTATTGCACAAAAATCAATTACATTTCGAG
The DNA here is from genome assembly GCA_007657795.1 of Dreissena rostriformis. Classification (NCBI taxonomy): domain Eukaryota; kingdom Metazoa; phylum Mollusca; class Bivalvia; order Myida; family Dreissenidae; genus Dreissena; species Dreissena rostriformis. The sequence continues at coordinate 90,662 of VMBQ01002035.1, read as the reverse complement.
AGTGTACCTGTCCCTATTTTCACATATCTGTTTTTTTTTTTAACTCCGCCAGTTCGTTGCGTGAACTACAGGTGATGGTGTTCATAAACTAGCACTCTTAATCCGAAAGCATTGTAATATATGTTCATACCGGAAATGAAAAAAAAAATCATGGAAACTACAGTATTTTCAAAAATATTTTATGTTAAGAGGTGATGGTGTTGTGCCTTCAATGGACTTCTTCACAAAATTTGGCATTTTTTAAATTTCGTATTTAAAAGCTTTAAATTGAAGTATGTCTACATCGCAACGGGATGTTCCAATTTGATAACACAAAAAATATGAAAGACAAAAATATATATTAACCAATTTGGGTTCAAACAAGTGAAATTTGGATTAATTGGACAAATCTGTAACCACTCGGCCATCAGGCCTATCGCACACGATTGTGCACTTTAATTGAAATGATAATTATCCATAAATGAACATGTGTTTACGGTACGAGTCTACAACATTCGTGTTATTTCGCTCCCTAATGCAAAATGTTCTTTTATCGTTTGGATCTGTGACAACAGGTTGTAAACTTGTCATTTCGATAATCTCCGAGCAAATCTATATCATGTAGAGTTTGCATGAATACAAAATCATAATATAATTCATTAATTAATGTAACAAATTTAAATTCAAATTACCCTCTTACACGCACAATGAAATCGAGACCAACCAATATATAAAATACATAATCACATACAGTTCGCTTATACCGCTACTACCTCTTCTACTTAATAAGCATAACAATAACTAAATAAAAAAGATTAAAAAAAATAGCAATAAAACAACATATGTGTGTATACAGATATACGTATAATTGTTCAAAATTAGTGCACTGAATTACCATATTAAACCTCCACCTACCTTCAATGGAATGCCGCAACTGACCGTCACAAGCGAAAGTCCAATGTCGTCTGCTTGCGAGTCCTTTGTCGTCTGGTTGTTAGCCGTATGTTGTGTGCCCGGATATCGCTCTCGATACGAAGTTAACATGGTGTATGACACGTGTACGGTATATAAACTCAGTTGTTTTCGCTTCAAAGCGAATTGTTCAAAGACTGTCCAAGTGAGAATTTTCCATCCTTTTTTGTCACATATTAAAAAAATCAAAGAATACAATATATCAGGGAACACAATTCCAGTTATGACGTAGACGCATTAAGAAAAACCTCATTATGAATTATCAGCATATAAAAAAGAATAATTATAACGCGTTACAAACGCGAAACGATTGAATAATTTGGAATGATTCTGCTGTTGATTTTTGTAAAATTTCTTAAAAAAACATGCATCGGTCATTAAGTATTAAGTGTCATCGAATTTATAAAAATCAGTACGGCCGAGTTGCTTATGCATGACCATTTTAATGAAATGAAAACTGTTTCGAGCCCCGTTGGCGACATTTTTTTATATTATTATTCTATGTTTTAAGGACTGCTTATTTAAATGTCTCTTTTGGAGATATGGTATTGAAATCATTGCCTTGCAATTGTAATTTAATGGTATGATTAAAAAAAAAACTAGTGAGTTTTTGTACATATATATACGTTTGTTATTATTTAAATCAAATAACCATTGCCTTCTATGTGCAAAAATACGATTATTGGTTACCATAAGCGCAATTGTGTATGATAGTTTTCAGGTACCATAATTTTCTATTCGATATGAATAGGGTGTGTTATACACAACTTTACAGATTGTTTTCGAGAATTTTGTTTATGCTTACTCTTATCAAGTTCCATATAGATAAAGTATGAGTATGTAAATCACAACGGCCCTATAAGTCCCGAGTAACGGAGTTTTTATTGGTTCATATCAATACAATGTCCACCCATCAGGCCTAGTATACACGGACGTTGATAAAGAACAGTATACAACTCACCCGAGAGCACAATTACATTGGACCATTTTTGGACAAGGGTTTGTTGAAGTTTAACGGGATTGTGAGATGGACCGTAGTCACCGTTGTTTGTTGATCAGCGTTAGGTGAATTACGGTGTTTATCCCTATGCTAACGTTTAGATAGACTTAAATATGCAGCGGTTAAGAAATAACTCATCAGAATGTTAAGGTACAGAAGTCGTTTACATTATGTATAGAAGGAAAGGGTACATGCCCCCGTGGTTTATTGCCTGTCGACCTCATTATTTTAAGCATTAACGGCGAAGAAATATTAAACAAAACAACTGTCGCAGCAACCGTAATGTTGGCACAAATTTCGAATTGTCGAAACACTCAATACCGTTGCCTCTTATCTAAGACATGAGTAGGTCAGATTTCCATCCAAGGTATGTTGCACATATTCGTGGTGCACATCTCGCAATAAAGGCAAATACTATTATAATAATGTCGTCTTATTTGAGGCGTTTCGATCTTAATATGTAATCAATTATAATTTGCATAACTTTATGCACGATACTGTTTGTATGGCTTTATGGTTGTTGTTTACATCCTTCCATCAACAACATGTCCTGTAAACGCACATGTTTATGATTCATCAATTTAATTTATCTTTAGCACTCCCTTTTGTGTATTTTGGTCGAAACGATGTCTAGATTAGACGATTGCTGCTAAGTTGAACTTAATGAAAGTGTTTTGGACTAGTGCTAAAAGTCGTGAAAATGAACAATTCATAAGGTCGATATAACGACTTATTCAGAAGTTACGGCCATGTAATAAGCATTTAACACAATAAAATACCATATATTAACAAGAATGCTTAGACAGCATACAATCAAACAAACACTGTCACCTGTATCACGCCTTACGTATTGATCAATTGTGTCGTGTTCTGAGAAATCTGGGCATAATGCATGTGCGTAAAGTGTCGTTCCAGATTAGCCTGTGCAGTCCGCACTGGGACGACACTTTCCGCCTAAACAGGATTTTTGCTTAGCAGAGACATCATTTAAACGAATAATTCCATAAAAGCGGAAATTGTCGTCCCTGATTAGCCTGTGCGGACTGCACAGGCTTATCTGGGATGACAATTTACGGACAAGCATTTTGCCCAATTTTCTCAGAACGCGACACAATTGCGTTAGGACTTTGTAATACATCATCTATCATAGGGAACGTAACATAGACTTGGTACATAATTGGCAAATCAATCAGTTTTAAATCGGTTCCCCTATATCACCTTTACATATTCACTTCATAGGCTTTTCGTGAACATAGTTGAAACTAATTTAGTTTTCACAGCCATCAAAACTTTCAGGGAACTCTCGCAACAAATACAAGATTTAATAATAACATGAAGTATTTTTTAATGATTGTTGTACACAATATTTCACAGTCTTCTGACAACGGTCTTCAATAAAAAAAATCTAAGGATTATGCCTTAACTATCAACTGACTGCGACTGAGTCAGAGAGAAAACGAAAATGGTGAGTTAAATGTCGAGAACTATTCAATACTTAATTATTGATAATGTTAAATATGATACATGTGTTTCGTTTCCTCTAGGACGACATACGATAATATACAATGTATGTTATTTATACTCTTTATATGGCTATATATTTGTGAACATCTGTAATCATATGTTTATATAACATGGAATATTATTTTCCATATTATATTTTATTTAAAAAAAATGTTATACACGTTGATTACAACGTCATGTTTTGGAATGCTTTTTTAGAGATTTTGTTTAACTTTTGCAAGTGTCTTATAAAAAGCATTCACTGATTTTCTTGTTTGGAACGGTAACATATGAGGTCCCCAACACGATCGTAAAGTTGGTATTATTCACTTGATTGTAACGAAATGAAAGATAAGAAATGTTAACATCAGACGATAAACGTATTCAAATATGTTTAATAGACTGCAATGAATAACATAATATCACATAATAAACATGACAAAACATTTTATTTTACGAATGTAAAGCATTAAGATTCTCTGTAAAACACACGTTCTTCGCTTTTGAAACTTATTGTCTGCAAAAATTACTCGAACAGTTCAATGCCACTGAACGAACGCAAAATAAGCAACACATATGTTAACTTATATATAGGCGTGCACTCAATTGTCTTTCTTGGGTTCGACAATTGGATCGGAAATATACTCAATTGCGTTCTCAAGTTCTTTTATTTTCAACGGGGACGCCTGGGCAATAGGGGCTGCGCAATAATCCTTTGTGTCGAATTTCAGTTTGTACATTTCTCCAATCACATCCATACACTGGCTAAGTACAGCTTTATCTGGAAAACATAAGCGTTTCAGAGTGGACATGTAATGACATAAACAAAGCTCTGCCTTACTGCAGATTATCAGGCACCAGAGTTAATTTAATTTTGATTGAGCCTCGTTCTGATTAAAGTGAACTTACTGCACGTGTAAAAAATGTCATCCAAGATAAGAATGTGAAGTCCGTACAGGCTAACCAGGGACGAAACGTTCCGCCTGAACTGGATTTTCGTTTAGAACAGACATCCTTTAAACGAAATATTGCACAGAAAGTGTCGTCCTTGATTAGCCAGCGCGGTCTGCACAAGCTTATCTGGGACGACACTTTATGCACATGCGTTAAGCCCAGTTTTCCGAGAACGAGGTTTAAAAACAGATGTTATTGGGTTTTGGAATGCGGAACTGTGTTAATGAGTGAAAATATACACACAAAAACTGAACAAAATCACATAAAATCAACAGCGATTTTTTCTCAAGTTATTATTGAAGTTATTATATTTACCGATGCATTTAAATTCTGGACGTGACCATTCGGCATTCTGCATACAGAAAGAATGTGTTGGCCCGGACGGGACAAAGCCTATAATGTATAAGAAATATAATAAATAAATCTGGATATGTATACAGGAAACTTAACAAACATTTTTACGACAAAGACATTTCAAGAAAATCAAAATGCATTTATGGAAGACATGTCGTGCCAAACAATACATCTTGCTTCAATTAATCTCTTTTAACTTGCAGATAGCATCTTACTTTGTTGGTAAATGGTATTACACAGCATTTTTTTAAACTATAATATATTTTTGATTCGTGTGGCTTCCGTTTACTTCTGTTAGTACTTTTTGAGTTCAAATAAAGCCTTACGCTGCATTAAGGCTAATTAACGTGTTTGCTGCATCCTGAAATCTTCCATATTGCTTACGTGTATATTTACATTTACGTCTTTTCAAGCATTAATTTATGAGCAATATTTATTTCAGTTAAGTGACACGAATTATAACGACTGTAGTGCGATTGTGTTCTCATTATGTCGTCAGTTTGAACTATGGAAACCACGTTCTTTTTGTGTTAACCGCAATAATGGTGATGATGATGATGATGATAATGGTGATGATGATGATGATGATGATATTGATTATGATGATGTTGCTGCAGCTGCTGCTGCTTCTGCTGACGACGACGACGACAACGGTCTTCTCTAAAGGCTTATAGGACAAATAAATCTAAAGAATTAAATGACCGACCTTCTTTGCAATCGTAGCTGATCTGACTTCCGATTGTTTTGGTTCCAGGCTTTGCTGTCGCATCCGGAACAATGAGTGGTTCCCCACAATCTGAAAACGACGACATATTCGATTTACACCCAGCTGACTTTGTCAAGTCGCTGTTAAATTAAAACACTGGCATTCCAACGATAATTTCATTGTCATATGCTTTAGCAAAACACTGGACTTTTTGTTCTGCATGTAAGAATCTTAATCTTAAACTAGAAAATACTTAAGTGTGCGAATGAACGTGCAAGTAAAGTATACAGATACGTTCATGAATACGAACAAACTATTAACAGCAATACCGAAGAAACCAAAATGCATGTCAACCATTACAAAGACGACCATTAGACCTCAAGATAAAATCGTATAATTACCTTTACAGAAGTGCACTGATGTCGACCAGTCAGGGACGACCACTGATGGTGGTGGAGTTATCGCCTGGGGCACGGTGCACGTGGAGGTAATCTCCCCTGTGCGCAGGTAGCCGGGCAGACACGTGTAGCGTCGCACCGTGCCCACCAGGTTGTCTCCGGGCTCGAGTATCGCGTTCTTAACCGGGTAGGGGTCGGGGCAGGCTGAATCAAAGAAGGGCGGGGTGTGAGTGGAGAAGCATCATACATAAATGTTACCAACCGCTTACGAGCAAATTAATGTGCACATACATTGCAATTTGTTTCCCTACGTTTCAAACATTTACAGCACAGTTTCATAAATGTTCGGCCTCTCAATGTGATAATCCGCTCCGTGTACTTGTCAGCCACACAATTTCTCAGCATTTTCTGCCATGAGGAAGAACAAGTCGAAACAGCTGAGCTACCGATTCATCTGCCTAGAAAGCTGCAACTGCAAAATCATGGAGCGCATTCAGTTGTATCAGTAGACGGAGAGCATCATACCGCCATACCTAGCCGATGTCAGAAGATACAAGATTACCGTCGAAACATACTTTGCCCAAGTAACAGAAGACACAGGCCCTGACCCTTGCAGTCGATTTATCTCCACTGGTAAATAAACTTAATCGGCACACAGAACACATACGGTTGCAAAAGCACAGGGATTGACAATTTAAGTCTTTAACTTTACAGTGTATGTTCTTTGTTTATGAAATACAGAAACATTATACGTAATGCCTGTACATGTATTAATTCTAAAGCTTTCAGAACCAAGATCAGACAAAAACTAAAATAAACATACCGACGCAAGCAAACTCTATGGGTGTCCACGCGGGTCCTGGTAGACACTCGATAATTGGTTTCCGGCTGGGCGCGTAGCCGGGGCGGCACGTGTACTCGCGCACCGAGCCAATAGTGTGCATGCCCGGTAACACATCCGCGTAAGGCACATTGGGGACCGGGCCGCAAGCTTCAAGAAAATGAGGGACATGTATAACATACTGTTTCTACGTACGCACACCGTATCTGATTTATAACAAGAAAGAGAACATTGCTTTTACTACCGGTACTCATACTGCTACCGCTACTCCGTCTGTTAAAGTAGGACCAGCACTTAACAAAAACTGCTCTTTATACAATTACACTAACACAGCTACTTTTCTAAATACTCTTACTAAAGGCACTTTATGGTTGCTACTTATACGCGAATACCAAGTATACTTGAGCCGTCTCCTTCAATACCACTTTCATTAGAAGTATCATGTAAACAATCATTATTTCTTCTACCTAAACCTAATTCACAAATATATTGCAGTATATTATATAAGTAAATATACACGAACGTTTATTTCTATCAATATCTGATACGATACTATAATACTAAAAACGCCTGAAATCGAACAATTGTCAATCGTTAATAGTGAGGTCATAATTTTAGTTATTACATGTATTGTTAAACATAACGAATATAAAAAAAAAAAGGCCAACAGGTATAATTGGTCCGATTTCATACAAAGTGTACTCACCGAGGCACGAGTGTTCCGGAACTGACCACCGTCCGTTGGGAAGACACGTGATGGTGATCGGCCCGGTGGCGAAGTGCTCCTTGTCGCAGACGTACTGCCGGGTACTGCCCACCAGGTTTGAGCCCCCCGTCTCCAGCAGGGCGAAGTTCAACGGAGGCGGGTCTTGGCAGGCTGGCAACGAGAGGACCGTTGATTGGTTGATAATATGAGCCGCGTTCTGGGAAAACTGGATTTAATGCATGTGCGTAGTGTCGTGCTATATAAGCCTGTTTAGAGTGAACAGGCTACACAGGGACGACACTTTCCGCCTAGACTGGATTATCATTAAGAAGAATCATCCTTTAAACGAAAAATGCCATAAAAGCTGAAAGCGTCGTCGTTTATTAGCATTTAGAAACTTAACGCACATGCATTAAACCCCAGTTTTCCCAGAGACCGGCTCATACTATGCTGGTTTGTCATAACTTGAAAGGCATTGTGTGAATATTTAGGGTTATATTATTGATCGAACAATTTTCAACGGGATAGCATTTTTGCCCTATATTATTCAGTAATATTTTAGTCGTTGCACTGTTCAAGCATTAGACGTTCTGTTAGTTGTGTTGTTTAATATGGCTATTATTGGCATACAAACATAAGCATTCAATACATATTTAACCAGCCAACATAGGTCCACAGCCTGTTCTACGTGCATTAGTTATAGAAAGGTTATAATTTGAGCTATAGCGTGTACCGTTAAACATAAATCCTTATGAATAATGTTTGCATCAAACAATGGCACTTTTCGTTAATATTTAAGTCACCAAACATTAACTTGAAATCCTCCGCTAGAAACTTGTATTTATTATATCGCATTTTTTTCAAAACAAAACCCCTTAACATAAAACAATCTACACATCAAAACGAACATTAAAAAAAAACACGTACCAATACAGACGTGTGACGGCGGTCCCCAGAAAGCTCGCCCCTTGCCCTCGATCACCTCCGCGAGACACTCGATCGTGATGGGACCCGCCACCGTGGGTACGAACCCTTCCATGCACGAATAGTATCGCTGGTTGCCCACGAAATTGTCGCCCTTGAGGTCGATGACGGCGTTAGGAAGGATAGGCGGATTGCTGCAAGCTGCAAGATTACAGGTACACGTACAGTGTACGGTCTCTGGTGAAATGTACGTCCGATTGTCAAGAGAATATACATGTATATCTTATGTTGTTTGCAACTTTGTTGTGGTTCAATTCTGACTATAGTGAAAGATGCACATGAATTTAAATTCCTACTTTCACAATCATGCGCAAATGATCTGAAACAATCGTTAATAGTTAAACGTCGGATACGTTGGGGGAAACAATTGCGTTAATATTTTTGGTTTTAATTTGTAAATTTCAGCACGTGCGTCACGTGGTAATGCAACAACTACAGAAAATCGATCGTAGATCGAGGTGGAAATATACATCTTTTAGCGTAGGGACAGTTTTAAAATAAAAAGTTGTATTGAAATACTTATAACACGACAAGGAAATGTAACCCAAAATAAATAAAGTATCAAAACATACTAAAATAAAGTGATCAGTATGATGATTCTGTTGTTGTTTTTAATCTTGATGGTCATTTTGAACCACATTCCAGCCTAAATATGTTCAATTAAATAATAGTTTATATTTGTACTGATATATTAACCAATACAATGTTGTTTTTTTTCCTAATCATTGTAAAGCATTATCTCGCAACCATGTATTACTTAAAAAAAAAATCCAAACCAATTAATGCATACACGTTACCCAATTACATACATATACTTATATATTCTCAGTTTTCCAGATATCGTCTTTGCTGTTTTAAAGTTATCCTTTAACCACGTGCCCACTTACTGATGCACGTGTGCTCGGGCGCGGTCCACATGGGTCCCCCGGTTCCAGTGATGCAGCCCACCTCTATGGGCCCGGTCGCCGTGAAGCCCTTCATACACTGGTACCGCCGCACGCTGCCCACGAGCGTGTCCCCTAGCGGCTCCAGGATGGCGTTGGGGATCAACGGCGGAGCTATGCAGGCTAATGTGATAAAGGAAAGATATGTATCAAGTCCAACCATCTAACAGCTTTCACCAAACAAATCACCAGTTTTTTTTTAAACAATTTCCACACCAATTGCAAGGCTGTTTGCCTGCAGACTATCCGAACATCAGCGATTGCAAATCGCCACCTGCCATTGTAAAATCTCTAAACTAGATTTTCGTCAAGAAGAGTCGTCATTTAAACGAAAAATGCAATGCAGGCGGAAAATGCCGTCCCTGATTAGCCTGTTCGGACTGCACAGGCTAATCTTGGACGACACTTTACGCAAATGCCTTTAACCCCGTTTTCTCAGAGCGCGATTCATATGTTCTTTAGTTATCTTGATTTCGGTCATATCGTTCGCTCACCGACGCACTGGTGCTCGGGTCCGGACCAGAATGTGATGCCGTTCGCGGCCTCGCATATGACCTTAATGGGACCGGTTGGCTGGAAACCCTTGAGGCACTGGTACTCGCGTATAGTGCCCACCAGCGTGTCGCCGGGAACCAGCAGCACGGCGTTTGGCAGTTTCGGGGGGTTCGCACAGGCTGAAAGGGAAAACATGTAACTACTTGACAGATTGGGCAAGCTGGTTGTGTGGATTGTTTATGTATGGGCAACTTTTCGCATTTACTCTCTTCCGAATTGAATAATAGTGTTTTACGTTATGGTTATACGAAACAGGCAGACTTAGTTAATAATAAAGTAATTTACAATTTTAGAATACAGCTATTTAACATATTTTACAATAGAAGACTGTCCAACAGGAAGTCATAATTATAATAACAAGTACCTAAGAATATATTACAAATAAATAAAGCAACTAAAAAAATCAGAATTAGTAAGTACAAACGAAGCATCAAATAATCTGTCAGAAAATGTCTGTTTGGAAAAAGTTTGTTTGCATGGACGGCGCTATATGTACTTACGAATACACTTGTTGCCGTTGAACTGCCAGTAGGTGGCGCCCTTGTCCCCCACGCATATCGCCTCGATGGGCCCAGTTGGATGAAAGCCGGGGATGCACTTGTAAAGACGGACGCTATTCACCTGCTGCCCACCCTCCGGGCTCACCACCATGAAATCGATCTTGGGCGGAGGGCCGCACGCTGAAATATGAATGCATATTTCAGTTTGGTTGGTGGGTACCGAACCGCACCGGTGGTGGTTCCTCTGGGTATTTCAGTCCCAATCTAGCCTACACGCAGCACCAAACGCGCTTAAATAAATGGGCCGTGGTCTGGGAAAACCTGAATCAATGCATTTTTATGCACTTATGATAATCATAGCGAGGCTCTGAATACCCGTGCACAGGACAACACCACCACCAATAAAAGCACATAAAGCACTGTACTCACCAATACACTTGTGCACGGGATTGGTCCACATTGGGACCCCTTTGTTGTTGATGCAGGTCGTGTCCACGGGCCCTGTGGGTATGAAGCCCGGCAAGCACTGGAACTGAACCACTTGACCCACTTGGCCGGAGGTAACCGGAACCGGAAGATGCGCGTTCTTCGGGATAGCTGGCACAGGGCAAGCTGAAACACGCGTGTCCACTCCGTGAACTCATATTGAAATGGAATTTTCACCAGTTAGTCCTGTTCTTTGTCTGCGGACCCGTATGCAAAATGTAGTTGGGGGAGTTACTCAGCGGAATAGAGTTTATGGGTTCCTAGACATGCAAAATAACCGAGGTGCTTGTCTGGCATCATACCACGTTTCTGCTGTAATCGATTCAAAAATGGCTGCCATTGACATAATAAACAATCAATTTTTATTTTCTGTAACAACACGATACATTTATAATGAATATATACTGACTCAATATAGTGTGTTGGATAAATTTATGTTATCAATGTATCTCTTCAAAGTAAGAATAACCTTGAAACGGCATGTACACTGTCATTTTCTCATTAAGATCTCTCAGTCCTTTGATTTTTTTAGTTTTTATTTGCAGGAGTTAACAGCTCCAATTTTACATAAATTAACCGCTATATTTTTGCAGTTTGAAATGTTTATTTGCATCATATTTTTATGAAAATCTCAAATAATATTCAATAGAGCCATTCTTCTTTATAGATTATCATTCAATGTAATGCTTATTAGTACGTTGGGTTGTCAACATTGATCCAATCATTTTATTTACAAAAGTAGGAAAGCCAAGGAAAAGCGAAATACAAGTCTGTTTACCACAGTAGGCTGTTATTTTGATAAACCTCGGTTAATTGTGTTTATTAGTTTGTTCCTAGGTTTGGTTATTTGGCTTTGTTACCTTGATTCTATGGTTATATGTTTACATTTCTATGATCTCTCTTTATGGTTATCAGAGAAAATGTCACTGCAGTATCTCTTTTAAATTAATACGGACAATACAGACACCAGATTTTCTAGCAAGTTTCAGTTTGTAGGGACACTTGATTGTACATCAGTTTTATTTGGATAATATTGTTAATCACGTATGAACTAAATAAAAATAAAATAATATTATACAAAATTAAAAATAAAGAACTAGAACATTTGGTAGTCAAGACAGTCAATAAAAGGTTTTAAGAGCTATTGTATTTTTATGATTCACTATTTACTAACTCAGTAGTAGGTTACCTTGAACCTTAAATATCTTGTCCAAAAAGCACAAGTTTGGTCCCCTTGGTGACAGAGGACGCCGGGTTACATCCAAGTTAATGTATCAACTGCCAGGAAGATAACGAACCCCCTCCATATAACCAGTAACTGGGCGTGCGAGGGTCAAGAGAGCTGCTGCACTTAGGCATGATATTGTTAACAAGCGCATCAAACGTTTGGATGACAAGACAGATGCTCACAATTGTATGTTTTTTTACCACAATACCAATAAGTGCTATAAATCGTGCACACATTCCGGAAAGCTGAAGGCTATTGAGGAGAACATATCGGAAGAACCAATAGAGTGTGAGACAGACAATGAGGCATCTACAAGTGTTGCTTTCAGAAAATCTCTTCGCCGGAGCATTTTACCATGTCTACCCATAAGCTGTCCGAAAGATTCCAGACTTGATTTGATTTGTGTAATATGCGGTAATGTAGAACACAAGAGGAATCGGTACAAATACAGAATCTGCGAGTATGGTTGTGTTGAGAAATTCCTCAAATGCTGCAAACACTTCCAGGATGACGTTTGTCTGACCAAGATGATTTTATAAAATCAGTCATCTCTACAGACCTATACTGACACAACACATGTCGCCAGAGCTAGCTATGAAAATTTGACCGTAACTTTAAATATACTGATCATGTCAAACCGGTCATCAACAACTTCAAGCGTGTACTCTTCAATCCCACCCTGCCTTATGATGACAAGCTTTTGGCAATAGACCAATGTTGCACTATGAGTGATAATGAGTTTGCATTAAGTTTGTTAGAAGAAGGTGAAGTGCTTACAATTACTTTCCAAAACCATGTTATGAAGCAGCTGATTATCAGTCACTATGGACTTTGAAGATTCCATGCAGGTATGTGCTGAATATGACTGCTTTATCTACTTACGTTACGGTTCATGTTACCTTGAACAAATACAAGTAATGGAGTTAACACATCATGAGCTTTATCGCCGTTTTTACATTTGTCAGTGGTTTGTTCGGGACCGCCTATGCTGGTTTTGCAGTGTTGCAGGTGATATGCAGGGTAAGCAGACTATTCATAGAGTATCGAATGGTCCAGGAGGCCACTATGTTGTAGGAGAGACATGCAATGCTGCTGCTGTAGCAGAATTTGATCGTGTTTTCCATGAGATAGGGTCCATCACCAGCCTTCTCAATCTTCTAACCACCAAGAAGCCAATGTATCACACAGAATGTCATATTCAGCATTCACTGAGCGCCACTCGTCGTCACAAGTTCAATCAAAATGTGGTAATGTTGTTGGACTATGTGCTCGAACGTCAGAACCCAAACACAGTGACAGTTAGTGTTCCCGTTCCACTACACAATGTACTGACAAAACTGGCTGTTGACAGAGAGGTTGCTTTACGCCTACTCAAATGTATTGAAATGGTGGACTTGTTTACCGCGTTCACAGGCAGGAGAGAATAGTCGAGACAGCCAAAAAATCAGTTCCACCGTTGCAAAGAGAGAGCTTCCCAAGTTCACTGACCATCTTAAAAGTCATTATTGACATCGAAAGCCACTCTTAAGGAACAGAAAGCCCTGCCATCCAAACATATGGCAGATGCACAGAGGAGCATGGACATTGCAAAGGAACGAGTCATGGCCTCCAAGCAGATATTATCTCGTGATTTGATTTCTTTATCTCTATATTTTCATGGTAACCTCCCAGCCCATGTTAATAAGTAAAAACTTATTGGGAAAATTGAATCTAGACTGAACCTCAGTGAATGGAGTCGGGAATCTCTTCTTCACACTCATCCTGAACTTCATGTCCAAAGATGCGACGGATCCTACTTGCACATTTTTCCACTCTGGTGGTGCAATCAATGCTTCCATCAACTCAGAATCAATCATATTTGAGGGGTCAGAGTCTATTCATCTTGTACAAGACTCATACGTTGAGGTGTCTTTAAAGGAAGGTGAACGGTTGCGGCGCGGCGACGAGCAACTGGTATTGCAATTATTGACATAAGCAGAGACACACCAATACCACAACAACACAATAAATTGTTGGCATCCGCGGAAAATACGCGTTATCTTCAACTATTAGTAAGGAATATACAACTGAACTTACAATAGTAGGTTGTCTCTGACAATGAAGCTCTTTTAGCAATAATGTCTGGTAATGAAGAGATTCCTGAACTGTTAAACTGGATTGAGGATGCCAATGCAAGGGTAGTGGCTCATGTTGAGTGGGCTGCTCGTAACAAACAGTGTCAAAAAGTTGTTGTGATGTCCAACGACACCGACAGCTTAGCATTATTGTTTCACTTCACTCCAAATTTTCAGACACTCTGTATGAAAGAAATATGGCACTGTAGTATGGTACTGGTGAGAAGCGTCGAATGCTTCCGTTGCATCAGGCAATTTTTGGGCTTGGGACACCGCTGACAAAGACAATGAAAAAGGCTCACGTATTGATAGGCGACGACAGCATGAGTAAAGTGGGAACCAAGCATGCAGCTGTGGCAAACTGACATAAAATTACTAATTTTGGAACTATATGTAATTTATGTGAAACAATGCGTTTTGAAACCTATTAAAATGAGACTGATTGAATGTTGTTGAGTTGTGTGCGTTTTTTGCTACAATGCCATTTGGGATAAGGTGTTAGCCCGTCTTTCCATTAGCCTGTCCCTAGGGCTGAGGATGGCTCAGTCATTACCCAGCCAACACATGACATTAGTTCAAAGTCTTCCCGACATCAAAATGATGAAACGTCGGTTTGACGTTGAGCCAACGTTGAACAAATGTCGTGTGTTTGCTTAGTTAGGGCTTTGGTCGATTATCACATTCTCATACCATCTGCTTTTGGGTTTGAGTCCCGCTAACTGTAGTATTTTTCCACCGAATGTGAAAAAGTTTCAATTTACGAGTCACTTGTCTGTGGGTAAAACATGCGTAAATTATCTAATGTGTAAATAATCCGTACAACTTGCACACATATATTGTAATTGAATTAATTACGTCAAAATGTGTCACATAAAAGGTTATACACTGGCTACTACTGTCCAAGATGAACTTAAGGTCGTTGATGTATGAAATGACATTGTACTTGACCTTTCCGGATCAATTACACTCACTATTTAACAAGACCTGTCATTAATGAGTTCTAACCGAAAAACAAAAACAATTTAGAGGTAAAACATTTGATTTTACTCCTAAAGGCCATATTGGATTTTGGTATTTTGAGGCTCCTGGCAGTGTGACGGACAAGCAACTTGGTGATGTATCATGTTTAGGGACTATTAACATCAAGTGAGAAAATCTCCCAACCCCATTTTGCAAACGGGTCTACAGGCATGGCCCTGCACTAAGATGTTTGACATGAATAACATTCTATAACATTGTAATTTGAATGTTAAAACAGCGGTTTTACAACAATCAAGACTGTTCACTGTTTCATCAAATTTAAATGCAAAACCTAGTTATAGCGATAATATAGGATCATGTTTGGGTGTAGAACATCATAAACATGATAATAAAATTATGCTTATAAAGTTTTAAGTTGTGCTCGAAAACAACACATATAGTTCAGAAATGTGCGGACTAATTTTTCAAATATGCACCAATAATATAGGGATAATACACGTTTTCGAGGACATGATCATCTGCGGGCGCTCGAAAAATCCGTTCCTGCCCGAGTGCGCAGCACGAGGGCAGGAACGGATTTTGAGATCGCCCGCAGATGATCATGTCCGAGAAAATGTGTATTTTCGCTATTATTGCATAAACAAATCACACATACCAAAATAAATTAAAATAACATTGAAAACAGTATGTCTTGTTCATTCGAAATCGACAAAATAATTCGATTATTTCATATGACGTCATACAGTTCAAGGTTGTGTTTTACATATGCCTCACTCGGTCATCATCAGAAATGATGAGGCTTTACCTTCGGATAGGCAGTTTTCGATTTAAAATGTGTTTAAACAGTGTATTAATGCAAATTTGAAATGCAGCCGCGCAAAGTAGGAAATGAGGAATTATAACCTGGACGCGCTTCCCGGTCAGGCATTACTAAGGGAAGTAACTGCGCGTGTTTATGGATATGAAAAACACATTACAGGGCTTAAACGGCACGTGAATCGCCTTGTTAATACACGATTTCTCCCGCTCAAGCCCTCTTTTTGCCAAGTTTCTGCACCCCGCCAGAGGGCATTATAGATAGAGTTTATGCAATAATTTCGGTTTAATGTCATTTCTAGACAATACAAAAACACGCATGTCTCCGGATACTTGCGAGAGAAACATTCCTTAGTGTTTTATTAAATTTATATCCTAAACATTAGTTTTGAAGACACGGGACATGGTGGAGTGAAATGGTATACCCTTTTTGTATTGTAAAGAAAGAATTTCGCGCAAGAATGGTAGATGTTTTGCCAAAAAAACAGCATGAACTTGATGATTAGTACACATTAACAAAAATCCTTTAAAATTGAAACTTGCATCTTTGAAAAAAAAAATACATATCAAAATAAAATCTTAAATTGAATACTAGAATGGACGTTATTGTAAGCCTACTTTAGTCTAGCATAATTTGCATAACACATACATTTATGTAGGACGTCTGTTATCGACCGGTACGTACCTATGCATATAGCGATGGGTTTGGTCCATCCTGGACCCTGGGGCCCGGGCACACACACGCTGATGATTGGCTCGGGGGAAGCGAACCCATCCCGGCACTTGTACTCTCGCTTCGACTCCAGCAGGTTCGAGCCCATTATCAATACGCCGTTGCCGAACTCCATAGGCGGGTCGGGACAGGCTGGGAGAAAGCGAAAGTCTTATGAAGTAATAAGTGATAATGGTTCTTTTATTGTTGAGAATATTGGTAGCCAAAGCACTTCAAGCACAGCAAGTAGGTCATATTAACCCATTTATGCCTAGTGGACTCTCCCATCCTTCTTAATTGGATCAATTTATTTCCAAAATTAGGGATGTCTAGTATATTTATTTCTTTATTTAGAATATTTCTTACAGTAATTCCTTTAAGCAAACAGCGCAGACCCTGATGAGACGCCGCATAATGCCATATCTCATTTGGGTCTTCGCTGTTTGCAAAGGCCTTTTTTCTAGACGCTAGGCATAAATAAGTTAAAAGGGTTACTTATTGTCATGAATGTCCAGAATATATTGTTAATGAGCATATATTTAATACATACAGGTATATCATTATTAAATATTGCGCACACAGCATCTTCAATCCAAATTGTTCACGCTGTCTTGTTAAAAAAATGTTTTAATGGCCAAAACATATTTTAGTCTGCTATGATAACCCTACCGTTTTGTCCACTTAGAATGAACATTTATGTGTTATAAAAGGATCGATGCAACTGAAGATTCCTACATTTTTTTATTCATACATACACCTTTTATATAAAATGTATCCTTCATTACATTCATGTTAGTACATGTATATACGTAGAAATACATATTCCTCAAGTTGTGTCCGGTTGTTTTCGTTTTTGTTTTTACACAAATTAATATATAATACCACACATAATATCAACATAGTTTTCTGTATAATTTATGATTTAGCCTCCCCCTTACGCAAGTTATTCTCCTTTAAAAAAATATAAATATATTTAATATTTTTATATATTTTTTTCTTTCGCCGTACACTTAACAAGCAGTGATTGATGAGTTTCTCTTTGTCTATTATCAATGTTTGCACGTTCAACTTCTTTAGAGTCAGTTGAAGCGGATATGATAAAGTTACGTTATGCTGACGTTAGCAAATGACGTCCATTTAGATCTTAATGCTTAAACAAATCAAGCATAACATAACTGTTCTCATAACATAACATTATTTATATTTATATACAAAATTGATGTTACTATGAAACCTTAAATAGGTGCCGTTTACTTAATTTAACTTCATAATTCCGCTGCGGCCATATCCATAAATTATATTATATAGAATATTATAATAAATTATACTGCGTGAAAAACGGGTTAATATTGATTATAATCTTACAAAGAGAATTTCCATGAAAACTTGAAGTTCCAGCATAGATGTTATTTGCATGTAGTTCACTGTATTGGTACAGACGGTAGCATTGTGCGAGTACGAACCTAAACACGAAAAATTCAGTGGGGACCAGACGGACGTCGTCGTGCATGTTATGGTCGAATCTCCGATCGCCTGGTACCCGGGCTCACACCCGTACGTCAGCACAGAACCAATAGAGCGTGCACCCTCGACTGTTAATCCAGAGGGCACGGTCGGTGGTGGAGGGCAGGCTGTAAGCGAAGCGCGCATTTGATATTTGAGTGATTATAATAATTATTATTAATTAGTATATGTGAAAATTATTACTAAGAAAAACAACAAAGTACACGACGATGCAAAGAACTATTTTAATAAGTCGGTTAAACACGACATATTTGTTGATCAGAGAAAATATTTTAAATTCTTAAACAGTAAGACCAATGTATTTTATGAAATATAAAACAAACACAAAACGTATTATTTCTAGGTATTTGTTCGATCAATTTGATTTAACAACTCGTGAACATTTTATTCATCAATATTTAATATTCAATCGGAATTTTTATAACTACATGGAAGACACACCTTCCAATTTTAACATTCAAATGCAAGTTCAGACCTATCTACCCTTGTTTTTTAAATGGCCGCCCGAAAAAAAAACTAGTTGTTAGACCTTAGACCTGATAATTTTAACATAATCAAATACATTCATAAATTAAGGACAATGGATGTTGACTACTTACTGCACACGACTTTGAATACTTGCGACAGCAGATTCAATACTTGCTGCAGACGACTTTGAATATTTACGGTGAACGATTTTGAATACTGACGACGGACGACTTTAAATACTTACGGCAGAAGACTTGGAATATATGCAGACGAATTCGAATACTTACGACAGACGACTTTCATGAGCTTCTGTAGCGATGTCAGCAGCTGATCGAAGGTTTTCAGCATGAGGACTTGTTCTGGTGAGGAGGCAATGTCCCGTAACTCAGCCTCCACGATGAAGTGGGATATCCCAACGGCGAACATGTTGATACCTGAAACATACACAGGCGGATTTAAAGGTGATGCACATACTTCCCATCTGAAATATTATATTAAACATGATAAACTTGTGAACATCAAAATATATGTGAATACGAACATAAAGGGTATCGTCATTAGTATGTTCGTTAATAAATAGCCGTTATAAGCCAACATATTATATGCTTTGTTTTTCGTTAATGTGTTCACTTTGAATATGTTTCTAAACACGTGCAATACCAAAGCATTTGGTTGAAGTCGTTACTAAAAAGTGCGACCACTCTGTTTCTTTAATTCTGGATCCGCGCATGGCATGCAGGATCCGCGCCTAATAATTATAATTATAATAATAATAACAGTATAAAAAAATAATAAGAAGAAGAATAATAATCATAAATAATAACTATAACACTAATAATAATAACAATTATTATAATTATTATATCGTTATCATCTTCACCGTCAGCTGAACATTGGACAGTCACTATATTAACAAAAAATCAGCACACCATGACGTACCACTTTCCTTGGCGAGCATGGCCTCTTGCCGGGTATGAGGCGGGTCCTTGCTCACCCCATCCGTGATCACGATGCATACCCAGGGAACCTCGGGGCGCCCCGTCTCGTTGAACACGTGCCTCATGGTGGCGATGCCGAGCGCGGTGTTCGTGCCGTCCCGTTGATGGATCAGGTTCGTCGTCTCTTGAATCAAGACCTTTCTGTCGTCTGTCAGCGGGACTCTCTGAAATGTATGGTACTTTAATGACCACTTGCATGAAAATATAGTTTGGTCCGTTATTGTCTGATGTAATTTGTACACAGATTTAAAATACAAAAATATTGGGTAATGGTGTTTGTTATGGTAATTATCCATCATCAAGTCTTCATTGTGGAGGCGGTAGTGGCGCTGGTGATTTTGATTACTTTCAGGTGTGTGTGATACTTGGTTAATACATGCGAAAGTGTTGATGAAGTGGTGTGCGTGGTGGCTAAGATGATTGGTAATGGCTGTAATTATACAATAAAACGAAAAATACTATGAATATCCTGAAGTATGTTTTACCTGAGCGATGGATGTGCTGTACACGACCAGCCCCATTCGTGCCTCCGTAGGTCCCAGGTGTAGATGCCTGGCGAGCTCCGTGAGCGCCTCCCGTTGTTTCTGGAAGTCGGCCGCCGTGATACTGTCCGAACCGTCCACCACCAACACCAGGTCCATCATGGTCCGACATTCTGTTACCATGGAAACATATTCGAAGCGCTGAATTATGGATACTGATTATTGATTACAAATATATCGTCGTTTTCCTTGTTTTTGTAGTAAAAAAGTTTATTTATCTGTCGTGGCATTCTCTAAATAAGTTTACTTTTAATTTCTGTTTTATTACTTTTAAATCTGTTTGACGATTCAATAGCTGCTGTACATCTTATTAGAGCCACGTTATATAACAAAGCTTGCTTATTTTCAATATAGTCAATCAAGGACCAAAAAAGTCATTGAATGCGCGCGCAGATCTTACCGGAAATCTTAGGTTGTGGTACATGTAGCGCCATAACGCCTCCGAGCACACTCAGAATGCAGAGTAGACTTTGTAGATGACGTCCCATGTTCGCATGAAAATGGGTAGTTTGACTCTGCAACATAGCGGCTAATATGTGTCGTGTTCTGAGAAAACTGGGCATAAAGCTTGTGCGTAAAGTGTCGTCCCAGATTAGCCTGTGCAGTCCGCACAGGCTTATCAGGGACGACACTTTCCGCCTTAACTGGATTTTCGCTAAGAAGAGACATCATTTAAACGAAAAATTCCATAAAAGCGAAAATTGTCGTCCCTGATTAGCCTGTGCGGACTGCACAGGCTAATCTGGGATGACAATTTACGCACAGGCATTATGCCCAGTTTTTCCAGAACACGACACATATGTGCATAGTGGTACAGACCGATATTATCAAAATTCCTGACTTAAATCGCAACGCAGTTAAAAGTTCAGTCCATGTCAAGCTATTATGTGAAATAGAGGTCTGATCACTTCTGATATAAAAAACAAGAAAGGGTTAATAATTTAAGACTTACAAAAATACTTTCAATGGAGTTTTGAGACTTTGGACAGTAGATGTTCGTTTAAAGCAAGTATATACGATTTCGATGTCAATATTGTACTCTCGCAATCTTAAACTACACATGAATATGACACATGAATGTCAATAAAAGTTATTTAACAGCTATGTATGAGGCCATCAATCAAATATTGTTTACGTTAGTAAAATTTATAACGAGCAAGTTAAGGCCGATGGCGACATTTGTACTTTTATTTGTTGTAGAACCTAACTTTTGTCTATTTGTCGTATGAACGAATCTATACAGACTACTGGGATTTCTCAACAGAGTACATGTCTTGAGTACATGAAGGAGTTTTCTGCTTTACAACAGAAAATTATTTGCAATGAAATAAAACTTTTCTTTACTTTATTTTATGGTCCTATATATACTTCTTCTGAACTTTATTCTTGTCTATGATTCACCAACGATGATCTGTTAAAAAAGTAATAAGACCGTATATATACTCGTGTTAAGTTTTAGACTGTTACCTCTTTGTAACTCTCAGAACGAAGGTAGGCATTTTCATTTGTTGTCGTTTATTTGATTCAAATTGAAATTTACGAATGACGAGAATGACATGAAGCGTATACATGTGTCATTATATATAAATACCGCGAAACGTACACATACAGCATATGTCAAGTCTATAAATATTTTTCAAACAAATCAATGCGCTTATTTCGATATACGAATACTAATACGGGTTCATTGAATGTATTCGCATATGTTGTTGAAATCTTAACACGAACAAACTATTAAAAAAAAGAAAACCATTTTGAGATTGCCAATACATCAAACGTAGTATTGAACATTAAGAAAGAGAAGTGGTATAAATAACACAGTCGCAAATTAATAATCTTCATTTGAATACACATGACAAACACCAATGTATGAGAGTGAAGTCATATGGTCTGTATGAGTNTTCCCCTACTTTTGCAACCTGACAGTTGCCGCTTATGTATTCTTTGCGTTTCAGCGAACTATAGTTAACCAATCGTTCCGAATACGCATGTACAGCTGAAACAATAAGACGAAATAACTCTCCATAGTAAATGTATTTCAACCGTGTTAAATACTGCACACGGACGTCATTTGATGTGTCTTGCATTATTTAGCCATTTAATTTCGTTTTGTGTTCAAAGATTAAGCAGAAAATGATGGGATAAATATAATACCAAATAAGGATTAAATACAGACAGTTTATATGCTCGGTTCGAAAACCAAGTCCACTCACCAAAGCTTTTGGTTTATGTTTTCTAATGCTTGCTTAATAAACTGTATTAAAGGGACTGTAAACCACGAATGACGAAAACAGAAAAGTTCTAAAATACCGTATTTTTTTTACAATTATTAGTTTATATTGATTAAAATATCACGACTGGTATATAACATTACTTGAAAAAAAGTATTTGTTTTATTTTTACTTTATTTTTGTTTTTATTTATTTTTACTGGGTGTGTCTACCAGGTAACTACCAGTTAACTATAACTAGCGCAAGTAGATTGATCATCATCGTCACGTGGTAAACCTAGGAATGCAAATTGTGCATGCGTAGTGAATTGTATATGTTTTATATGTAAAATGATCAATCTACTTGCGTTGTTTATAGTGTGTATATCGTTATGTCACCTATTTTCGCGATGAACTTTCGATTTCACATCGCGAAATTTTATTACCGAATATACTGAAAATATGAACTTTTTTCAAGTACTGTAATATACCAGTCGCGATATTTTAATCAATATAAACTAATCATTGTAAAAAAAAATACGGTATTTTAGAACTTTTCTTTTTTCGTCATTCGTGGTTTACAGTCCCTTTAAAAACTGAATATTTGAGGACGATTTCGTGTTTGTTTTTTTCAGAGCTTACTCACCACTAATTTTGTAGAAATGTTGACAAGTCCGCAGACACAGGGGATTCCTTTCTGTATATGATTATGTTAGTATTATTGGATGGCTGTATACAAACCATACTGACTGCAGCAAGTTAAATTAGTCTATTTATGTGAAAATAATATATTTAAATACATATTTTGTTAACCCTAGAAAACGGACGATGGGGAAACGAGGCAGACTAGGGAGGTTAATCCGCAATTGGATTCAGGACAAGTTGACACCCAGAAGCCACCCATTTTACCCCCAGGCACCATTTTGAACCCAGTCGGCTAGTCCGAACGCAAGACAGAATACACACTGTATGAGCAAATTGACCCTAGCAGAACTATGTAGGAATGTCAAAATTGACTAAGTGTAACAATAATATAGGACTTTCAAACCCAAATAGTCTCTGTCAATATTTGAAATAACTATGCAAATGCCATCATATGTGTCTTGTGTTAATATTTCTTACACCGCTTTTGTTTTTAAATTTCAATAAAGAATACTCGATATACTCGACTCCAATGTTTGTGTTGTTTCTGTAAAATAACAGGGCTTATTTAGTTTTAAGTAGACAAATTTTCATAAACATAAAGTCACTCAAGTTTGAAACATCTTTGACGTGTACATATCTTGTAAAAATGTATATATAGTTATATTTATATATCAACCTTTTGTCTAATTTAATGTTTGTTTTAATCAATCTTAATTGTATATGCTTGGTAAAATAACCGTGTTATTACAAATAATTGAAGTCGTGTGATACCCTTTCGACCATGAATATATTTATTATTTGTTAACTATACTAGCGTCACAAGCACAGCCATAATGGCTCAAATACATATGGCATTAATGATGCAACCCAATTGCAAACATTTGTCTGTTTTAAAAGTTGAATAGGAACATATATACAAACTCATTTCAAATCGTATATTACGTTTGAAATATACTAACATTTTTCTAATCGACCAGCTACAGTACACATGCGTTGTCAATCTTGTTTAAATCTACTACATTTACTGACAAAACGATGATACTGTATTCTGGGTGCTTTTTCAAGAATGATCATTTTAACCCAACTTTACTTGAACATTTTCAGCTTGTGCAATAAAGTCTATCGCGCAAAGATCACGCTCTTGAGTGCTGATGCGTCTATCCTACTAACACCTTATAGTAATTGCATAACTTATAGGTCTTTCCATTTGGGCACACATTTATATAAAATAAACTTGTGCAACTTTTACCAACTTCCGTTTGGTCTTGCATTATAAATTTTATCGAAGGCAAACGCAAACCAATTTAGCGATTAAGACATTTCTTGTTTAAGAGGAAAGTCATGCAAAAGCAGGGTATATAAAGCGAGTATTAACGTAAAAATTGTGTGCGAACGTTAACATGCCACGAAATGGTTAATGTGAAAGCATGAACGTCAACAAACCGTAATAATGTTGTACAACATGGGCCTATAGAGAGTATTCACCACAGAAGAAGTGGAGTATAACTACAACTATTTTACCACATTGGCATATACAAGTAGCCAAATCCAACAACAATGTATTACTTTAACGATGTCATACCATATTGACATATGGCCAGTCGTTACCTCATTGATATATTATGAACTTTGTTTTGCCGAAAAGTGATGGCAAACAGTGAATGTAAGGCTCAACAATGGAGCACTTAAAATGACCATGTCCAGATCTTTATATAGCGGTTAAAAGGTCTGTTTATTCATCTAAGCTCTATATTTTAAACTCTTAACTATCCGTATGAAGCTCAATGTGCGTATTCCAAAAAAAAAGAGCTTGCGGACGATTTCTGCTAAAAAAAGAACAACCTTAAAACTATGTTTATATACAAAAACAATATAATCATTAATTACTTCAAGAAACAGAGCATTGCTTAATGCATGTGTGCGGAATAAAAACGCCTAATTGTTCTTGTATTTCATATAATAAATAATTTCCGAACTACCATACGCATGTGTAGTGCGAACACGTTGACTTGATCGTTACGCTTATGCAAGAATATTTATTAGATTTGTACGAAAAATACTTTTTGGAACAATGTCAATGAACAGACATCATCGGTAAAAAACTGCTTATGATTGTGATCCGTTTAATTTATTCCAGAGTTAATTACAGCTTTGTCAGAAACAAATACTGGTTATCCCAAAACGGTTTGTCACAGACATGGCAGACGTGCATATGGCTATGTTCAAAGGCATATAACTCAGGACTAAGCCCACCATTTCGCTCATAAATAATGTAATGCACATTTACATTCCATAATGATGACATATTTGAAGCCTTTATTCAATCGCTTGAGAAATTGAAAAAAAGTTCGTTCAACAAACTAAGAAACTTCTTTGCGGACAGACCGACGGAAGAACAGAGTGACTCAATATAACCTCTCTCAAACTGCGTTTGCAGGGGTTTAATTACAGAAAATCCAATGGTAAATTCGATGAAACAGTCCGCATCGGTAAAATAGTTGATATTCCATAGTTTACCCAAACCCATATAATCATTTTACAACATCGGGTCAAAGCGGAATTTGTTTATGTTTAATACATTAGAACGAAACGAACCGACACTAAAAACAAACAATTCTTTGGTTAATTAATCATCCATTTCAGTGTTGTTTTCATTGCGTCTGCATTACTATAAAGTTATTCAATGTGAAAATGTTCTGTGTCATTGAAAAGCGCGTGTCAATGAAAAGCGCCGCACGAAGGCAATGTCTTAAAATATTCTGAAAATGCGATTTGAACACCAACACAGAGAAAGACAGTTGCGTGATATAAATGATATACAAAAGAGATTAAAACTGTTAACAGCAGGATGATGAATTCAAAATGTAAAATCGTTAAAGGACTAAACAAACGAAACTAAAAACTAGCATAGTTCATAACACAGAAGGCGAGAATTATATATTGCATTTGACCGCTTGAAGACGGTTATCCCATGCATTACATTTGTGTTTGTAATGTGTTTTTGTTGCGTTTTGTTGCTGTGACCAAAGACTACAGAACACAAATAAAGGACCTGTCGCCGCTTGAGTTTTGCTTCGCTTAAAAGTCAAATACTGCATTTCAAGAAATGAGAACAATAATACATGAAACATGTATCGTATTGATACCCAACTCATCCTGATTTACAAATAACAGCAAACATGTAACAAAAAGGTTGTACACATATGTATTCAGCTTTTTATTTTGCCAAACATAAATCAAGATTTACAATTATTTTCAAAAATGAGAGAGAGTAGGGGGAAACCATGAGCCAGTGAATGAGCAAAGAAAGAAAAATGAACGGCAAACGAACGAAAAGAAACGTAATTCAACCATTTCACTGGTCAGGAGCGAGCAACATAATGGTGTTTTGATGATGATGATTATGGTTATGATGATAATGATACAAGGGTTATTATAACCACCCATAATGTTTTTATTGATATTAGTAATAGTAGTAGAAGTAATAGTTGTAGAGGAAGTAGTTGTTATTGTCATCAGCATCAGCGTCATTAGCATCATTACCGTTATCGGAACAGAAGGTGCCTTTCTGCCATCATTTGTCCGATATCATAACACATACATTTGGCATTTGGCTGTGTTGACGATGCTGGGAAAACAATTTTAACCAACAATTCACTAACAGTTTGAGAAATAATCTTGGGCAAACGTAGGGCAAGCGCCGTTTCGTCAACGGTGACATTGGCATAATGGTACAGCCATTAGCCTGCATGCTGATTGATGGACGACATGCAATTCAAGTTCTTGCTTAAGATGCAATATGGGTATCAGAAGCAGTGTGGTAGGACAAGCAACTGAACTTCCCGTTGATGGTGGTGAAACGATATAAGGCGCAATATAGTATGAAATGCTACTCAATCTCCCGCTGATAATGCGGATAAGGCCAGTAAGGCCAATGTGGGAAAACATGCAACTCAACCATCTGCTGATGGTGCGGATAATGTTATAAGGCGCGGTGTGGATTAACATGTAACTCAACCCCTGCTGACGGTGGGGATAAGGGTTTGAGGATCAGTGTGGATCGAGGACATTCAACTCAGCCTTCTTCTGAATGGGGGGGGGGTAAGTGTATAAGGCTCAGTATGGGAGGACATGCAACTCAACCTTTTTCTGAAAGTGGGTATAAGAGTTCTAGACACAATGTTTGAAAGAGATACAAATATAAGTTCACTTTTATAGCGCAAAACATATTTAACAATATTCGATTGCGCTGTACCCGATTCCATAACTAAAAAAGCTCATTTGTCATAAAAAACGCAAAACAAATGCGTTTTAAGTTTAATTTTCAACTGACTGAAATTTTCTCTGCTTGCATTTTAAGTCTTTGGGAAGAGCATCACACCACTTGGGTCCAATCACTGCTCTTGATCTATCAGTTTTCTTTGTTCGAGTTATTGGGATGTTGAAATTATTATCATCAACTGATTTAAGTCTGTATCGACCTTCACCAGTTGAGAACAGCTCGCTCATGCAAATTCGAGCGGTTCCACGTTGAGTTCTTAACATGAGCACGAGTATCTTGAACATAACACGTGCATGTATTGGAAGCCCGTGAAGTGTCCTGGGGATCTCCTTGCTTGGTTGATCTTGCGAAACATCGGCGACAATTCTGGCTGCTCGATTTTGAATTCGCTTTAGTCTGTCAATCTGATATTAAGGATAATATTGTATTATTTTTTTTGCTTGATAGTATTATAATTATTTAAGGCTATTGCAAATTCGATAGTTTTCTTAATAAACATGTTCTATTGCATGTGTTTAAAACTACGTAAACCTCTTAACAATTCCCTTTAAAAGACTCTTTTTTTATATTGAAATGGATTTTATCGATATAAATATTTATTCTTTATGTTGGAATTTTTTAAGCAAAAACGGCGAATATTTTTTTAATAATTCTTGTTTTTGGTTACTCAATGACAAAGACACGGTAATCTTAAGGGGTGTTGCGGCAGTTTTGCTGATTTTTTTTCCATCTAATAACTTTTGCTCTAAATTTATATTCAAGTACTACATACAAATACTATATGAAAAATGAAATANCGGCAGGTGTATATATTCATCATTTTCAGTAGTATTGTGTATATCTGTTTTATTTAGTTCTGTAAAATATTCTTTTAAACGTAATCTTCTGGTAAAAAGAAAAACTTCTTCCGCTTATTTAGCTGTATCGTGGGATTTTATACGAGGACATAAGCCTAATCCTTTTCCTAATAGAATGTAATAAGTGTCTGATAAAATACGGTCTGATAAATTCAAAACTGTCTCCTTACCCTGCTGAATGTGTTTCTTTCTTTTCTGAAATTTCTTGTACTTCCGTCTGTTTTTAAATTTTGCAAAACGCCTTGTTTTTGATTTGATGTAAAAATCAGGCCCTTTACTGTTTTTATTAACATTTCCATTGTGTGAATAACTTATGTTTCGTGTTCCTTCATTTGTGGTGTTCTTGTAGCCCCGTTGATTACGTCCTCTCGGTAAGACATCTTTGTGCCCGGGGTATGCTCGTTTTTTGAAGATGGAGAAATCGTATTTGAGCAGATAGAAGATATGTTTCCTGGATTGTGAATTGTAGTTGTGCTATTTTTCTCGGGAGTTTTTATTCTGTTTTGTTCTGCTTGGGCCTTTTGAACGAACTCGTTTCCTGTGTCCCGTTTCTGATTTGGAGCAGATTGATGTTTGGGTTTTTTAAAAAGCATTTAATGACAAACTTCAAACATGCCAAAATCTGTGAAAAGGTCCCTTTAAGCAATTGCTGGAAAGGCAATTGGCAAAGTATTAAAAGAAGCCCAGCGTGAGACTTGACTGAAATCTTTGTGCTCTCTTACCTCTGTTTGAAAGAATAAACTGCTGTTTTCACAAAATTATTATATGTTTCCGAGACTTATGTTTACGGAGAAAATTATGATTGATTAAACAAAAAAGGTCTTCAAAGATCGCCACAGAGCACGTCTGAAAGGCATTTGATAACCGCTGATTTTACACTATATGGCTGAAATGTTGATTGCTTAAGAAAATGGTATTTCAGACTTGTTCCCTTAGATTGCGAATAACAATGAGCATGTTTGCATGGATGTTGTTATGCTTATTATATAAGATTGTTGCCATAAATTGTATCTTCATATGTCATTTTATTTAGTAATTCAAATGTGTGTTTTTTAATTTGGGTTTTATGCAACCCAATACAACATGGTCCACTCGTGTTGTTTTCAAATAAAGTTGTATGTAACTTTGTAGAATTAATAATAAATATTATTCATATAACTATTTTTATTTATTTATTTTATTCATAAAGTATGAAAGACATATATATGCTGAATAAGTGTTATGAACAAGATCAAGCGCAAGAGTTGTTCATAAACAATGAATATCATTTTCATTGAAAATTGCATTGGAATGTGTAAACATATCTTAGCTTTTACGTTAGCAATTACTGTCAAACATAAGATCTATAGTTATACGCCGTGATGGCAAAGCTGTGATGTAATGCATCATAAATGTATAAATGTGGTTTTCATATTGTTTGTTTCCCGATAAACGGTAAAAGTCCACTGTATTGACAAAAAACATTCGCATTTCAAAATACAGACAAAGATCAATTAGTTTCAAATGACGAAACATAAAGCAATATTTCCGGGAGCATTTAACTAGAAGGTCTTAAATGTGTGCTTCCGATACCAAGAACACATTAATTCATGTAGTATAAGGACGTAATTGGATTGCAATAATTTGAAATGTATTTGTGCGTGGTTAATGTTTCTTATAAAAACAATGTATACTTTAAATTAATACTAATTATTAATGAAACCAAAATCACAATTCTCCTGAATAGAGCGATGACCTTGTTATGATATCGATACAGTTTTTGATGAGTTGTATTGGAAAAAAATCGATAGTGATTCTGACAATTGTATGCTAGTAAATGTTGATTTACAAGGTCCTGTATGACTGATTCACTAATTTAATATTAATTTAATATCAATAGTATTACATAGTTTTTAATTATTCGCGGTACGTTTCTTATATTCCAGATAGGAAGGTAAATGTAATCTTTAATTGTTCTAACCTTAATGCTATGTAGCAACTGGTCATATAATAACAAGCCCTATATGAGACTCAACCCTTCTACCTCTTGATCGGTATGCTTACGCCCAATCCACTAGACCTCGCAGACAAATATGTTGTCTTCACGATAAATCATGTTTAGTATCGCCTACGCAATTAATTATGTGTTGATTTGTTATTTGTTTCTTAATTTACACTGTTTACAGTGGCTGGATTTTAAAACGATAAAATGATAAAAGTTTAAACATGATTATAAATAACATGCTGTTCGCGTGTTAACAATGAATACAAATCATACAGTTATTGTTTAAAAAAATATTTAATGTTGATAGATCAATTGTTATGACATTTTTTAAGATATAAGTAATATTCAATTGTAACTAGTTTTTAGCTTTCAGTTTGATCATAAAATACATCTTAGAATTAAAATGTTATGAAAAATATCCTAATTGATGTTGACAAATTTAATGTGTTTATAATTAAATCGGAATGCATAAAGTAAACATTATTATAATACCAAGCCCTTCTACCTCTTGATCTACGCCCAAACCACTAGACCGTGCTTATATGTTGTCTTCACGATAAATCATGTATAGTATCGCCTATTCAATTAATTATTTGTTGATTGATTTATTTATATTTACACTGAGGAGTGGCTGGATTTTTAAAACGATTAAGTTTTAACATTATGTATTACGTGATAAACGTGTGTTAAAAAAAGCATACACAAATCATATATATTGTTTTAATAGATCCGTAATGTTGATAGTTGTTGAAATTTAACCTTGTACAATAGGGTGTTGCATGATTGATGCATTTGTTTCACATTTATAAATTATATAAAATCATAGGCACGCATTCCTATGAAACATAATTTACTTTCATTTATCATTTTATGTCGTGTTTTAAACCACAGTTTATATAAATAACTCAAATGTTTGTGGTTTATTTTTTCATTATAGCGACAAATCGTTTATTTGTAACGTAAGGTATTCGACTTGTGGTTTCCGAAACATTTGTTTCCTGAAGAGAAATACTTCTTTATTGCCATAGCTAACGACTGAGCAATAAGATATTGCCTAATAAGGACAAACATTCTTGAGTGGTTCAATATTTGGTAAATATTTCCCGAAGAATACCTTAAATATGAATGATTGAATACACACCAACATCCGTCGTCTGTTATCTTCAGTGCACCATAAACCAGTGAAACGAAACATTGCATTTTAACCAGTATGATTAAGTATAATGCATTTTACAACTTTTTTGCGTCGTTAAAATAATATACGACACCGTATGCATAGCAGATGACTTAATAGTATCGCTTTAACTGATTACTTTATAGTTTTTTATGAAAGAAAACACATGTAAGAGACATAAAATGCAATAAATAATCATCAATTTAAATAGCGTGTGGTAATTGGCTGGAAAAAACAACAAAAGAATAATGTATAACGTTTAGAAGCATTATGCATGCAATCAGCCATTAAACTGGTTTTGTCATTTCTAAACATCATGCGCTTAAGTCATTGCTCTTACCGAATGCTAGTATGTTCTACGTAATCCTCTGTACAAATGGCAAACTGACATTCATGATATTTTTTGTATAACATGTATGGTTCATTTGTAACCTTATTTAAAAATATTATATTCGTGATAACTACTTCTATATCTACGTGCTTAATTAACGAGTAGATCTATTTAAGTGTTGCGCTTAAAATATAAACCGTCTTAATAAGACACTTAACTTTGTGTGACTGATGAAACTCAAGTACTATAAAAACAATAACGTCTCCCTTGAAAATCGTCACGGCTATGACTTCTAGATCTGCGGTCTAAAATAGTTGCATACATATACATATACATGGTTATAGCAACTTATATATGCATTGACAATGTTAACTGTGATTTGATTGGACTTTGTTAAAAATGTCTTCATGGTTTATGCAAAGAAAAATCGTTTCATAATAATCTATTAACTGCATTGTCGGTATACCTATAAGTTGATTAACTTCCTCGAAAATACATAAATAAACGATTACCAAGAATCTGACAACGTATGGGGTGTTGACCTTTAAGAAAATATCGACGTTGATTGAACGTTTCGAATTTCACTTAGTTTATTTATTCTGGTAGAACATAAATTTAACACAAATGATGAATAGACCGCTTAATAGTGCAATATTAAGTATGGCAATTCAGTTAAAGGTTGTTTACTTCGAATCAATTTAACGTGCCTTAATATATCATTTTGTAGTTTTGTAGATTTGCTTGATTCTAGATGTATCATCTCAACGTCATTAAGTTTGCATTTTTGTACTTGTGTTTTGTTGATTGGAAATAATGCATCATCGTTTGTGATTAATCGTTCAATAAGTGGGTGGCGTGCACTTTTGAATAGTACATAATAACGTGGGTCTGCATTATGACGCGAGACAGGACCTAACCGAGTTGTGAACAATGTTGGTGCTAGATTATTATGATAAACATAAAATTTACTTAAAATCGACCCAGGCAAATGAGAGAACGTTGTATCGTTATAATTTGTTACGACAACAAATAAAGTCAATATCATATTACGAAATAAGGGAATTAATTGGATTAAGATTGATGGAAAATTAATGGCAACATAATTATCGCATAATCGACAATAGCTCAAGAAAACCAAGATAATGTACTTTCCGTGTATGTCGAGAAATACTGATTTCTTAATTAATTGGATCGAGAATGATTGCAATGTAATTAAAGATAATAGCTGAAGAAATTTATTAGAGATGATGAAATGTGTGTGTATTTCGATTAATACTCTTTTTCTGATCAACATTTAAAAGTATATTTTAGCTCTGCTTTTTCATTCTACTAAATGATTCTAAATGTTTGGGTAGCTGGTTCCTTAGTTGATATACAATGTATAAGCTATATAGACTTGATAAAGTTTAACAAACAGAGTATCCACTCGTTTCCTTTATAACGAATTGTGAACGAATTAAGATAAATTCATGAAACTTCAAAGAATGAGGGAATATACATTTGGTTAATACATTAATATATTTTAGGGAAAATAACAGTCGAAGTGCCCCTTAAATACATTGAATAGAAATAAGACGTTGCCATTAGTTAATACAGAACATGGTATCTTCTCAATTACTCCTGAAAAAAGCTATTGTAATGAAATTTTATACAATTTACATAGTAACCGTATAACCAAGTCCAACAAAATGGTTTATTCTCTTATTGTGTAATATCAAGCCCGTGGTAAACGTTACTAAAAATTGAAACATTTTGAAAAATGGTTTCCGCTAAAGTAAAAAAGCTGATCTCAATACACATAGATAGTTTCATCACACTTTAATTTGTGAATGCGAACAGGGAAGGCGAGTATCAAGGTCAATGCCACTAACTAAATATATATATCTAAAACTAAATAAAAAATTGGAGATAAAATTATAATGAAAACTTAATACAAAAATACTAGGGTGCTTCGTAAAAATAAAAGCATCAGGATAGTGTTCTCCTACCCTCCATTCACCTCACCACCTCACCTAACCCGTGGTCTGGACGACCAAAGGGGCACCACAGGTGACCTGGCAACCAGCTCCCTCCATTCCTCTCGTCTTTCGGACAGCCTCAATGCTTTGCTTAGCCAACACCATGTCTATTCTAAGATTTTATCTCCCCATCGTTTCCGTTGTCTGCATCTCTTCCTCCCTCCCTGCACTGTGCCTTGCATCAATGTCTTGACACGCCCTGGTGATCGCGAGGCATTCCCATACCACTTTAGTTACTGTTTTTTTACAGTGGTAAGTAGATCTTTGTGGGTCTCAATGGCTTTCCTGATTCTGTTTCGGACTTCCTCGTTGGTAATGCTTTCTTTGTATGCGATGCCGATGAGTCTTCAGACGCATCCTCTGTATCCTTCTCTCCAAGTCTACTGTTAGTGTCCATGACAAATATTGACATGAATAGGGCGCGCATAAGTCTGATTTTTGAGCTGAGGGTTATGTTTCTGTCTTTTACTAAATCTATTATATTAACCTTCATTCAAATATCGTGTGTAGCGTCTTTATTCTAAATAGAGATGATATGTTCTTCACAAGAGGGAAACATTAACAATGATACCTAGCACGTAGAGGGATGTTTAAAAGGATGTGGTAAATATATAATTTATTCAATAAAAACAATTGTTGGTGTTGTGTATTTTTACATACGAATGATATTTACTAATTCAGGATATCCTTTTACATATAACAAATAATAATTTTCTTATTATTTCTTTTAAAAGTGCGTACATGTAAAAACTTAATTTCCAGATAATTGAATGAGGTGTTTTATACCTTGTATCGCTCTTTGACATCGATCTTAAATGTGTAGATTGTGTTTGTTACAAAATTGCTAATGTCGTTAATAGAGATGATTAATTGTGGAACGATTTGTAAATTATAATCTTAAATATGTATATTTTGTTTTGAAAAAGAAAGCCATTGCAAT
The DNA here is from genome assembly GCA_007657795.1 of Dreissena rostriformis. NCBI lineage: Eukaryota > Metazoa > Mollusca > Bivalvia > Myida > Dreissenidae > Dreissena > Dreissena rostriformis. Next base: position 55,957 of record VMBQ01002035.1, on the reverse strand, counting down.
TGTTTTGACACGTACAATTATCTTTGATCATGATGAATTATTCAATTAAAATCACTTATAAAATGTTAAAATACTCATTTTAGTAAAGTGCATTAAATGTTTGACATTTACATAAATTAAACAATTCGCATGCTGTTTATAGGTATTAACTGTAAAATGTTTACATAATGGACGGATTGTGACGATTAAAAAGTAAAGCAAACCTTATGGCTCTTATAGTCTTTAAATAAACATTAAAATGGTCTTAATCCATTTTTGTGCAGAAAAAAAATGGTAGTTGTTTATTCCTTGACCATGACCCTTACAATCTAGAAAAGATGTTTGGCCTGAAAACTATAAGTGGGTTACTTCTCTGATGTTATTGATGGAAACTAATTGTATAAAGCACGAATGTGAATAAAACTGTACTGAACCATGTATATGTTGTATTAATAAATCAAACATCCAAAATTCATGTGTAAGATAGTGCCGATGCCTCTGGACTGAATCAATCTAACTTTTACACCAAGCGTGCGGTAAAGTATACATGCTATTTGCTGAAACGGTTTTCAACAAAAACAAATTAAAATGTTTATTGTACAAACAAAATAGTGTTTATTGAAATAAAACTCATTTCCATTCATAAGAACGAATTCCATTTCGGCATGAATTTGGTAATTTTCCATGGACATGGACCTTAAGGCCAATGTCAGTTCGGTCAGTTGCAAACTGAAATCATGGGCAATACGTGATCCAATAATAATCGAAGTCGTTATCATCTGCATCACTATCTACGGCATGTGAGTGTTTGTGCCCATGGATAATGGGTACCACTGGGTGTCTTTCAGTACCTTGATCCGACTTTAAATACCGTTTCAATATTAAACTAAAAATATAAATGTATTGCTCGAATGTTTAACAGCAAATATGTTTTCGATAAAGACTATTTGTAATTAAATATTTATAGACTGGTGGCCTTTTGAGGCCCATGTTTGACCTTTTAGTATTTCATAATATGGATTGACAACAACAGCTACAACAACGAACAGTTTAAGAAGGTGATGTCTTCGAAAAAGTACGATTTGTTTAATGGGGTAATCACATAATTTACACTAGACCAAACGTCAAAGAGTTCCACAAAATTTCCAAGTAGACCAAGTTGGTCTATTGTTATTGAAAGTTGCAAATCGCGTGTGACGCAGAATAAGCCCAATATCCCATTGGTTTCATGAGCACTACAAGATCAAGTGAGCTAGACACTTAAACAGACTTGAAAATGCAATGGCATTGGGCTACTTGAATATATAACGATATTATATGATGGAATCATTACAATTAGAATAAGATTTAAGAATTACATACACGTATTCTAACATGACCACTGAAGCGGATAAGAAACAATGTACATTTGTATTGTTATTGATGACAAATCAGCTCGAACTTGTGTTTTTTCTCGTGTGGCAAAACCGTATCTAATAAAATATTGGATTGTAATATTGTATAAACACATGACCACTTTGTTACAAGAACGAGTATGCATAGACCTTTGTATTAAGATAACTTGTGGTAATTTCGTTATCAACGTGGTATGATACCATATAGTGCATTAGTGCCATTAATACATGGGTCGCTGCTATTATTATGTCTTCATGAAACTTGAATATCCAATGTGGAGAAACGTTCTCCAGATATTGCGCAATTTTACTGTCGGAAGAAAAAAAGCAGTTTCGCTGTACGCAGCAGTCTGGGTATTGTTTTATTTTTACGATTTCTCATAATGTATAATTGAGATCTGTCATAATATACATCCTTTATGTTTCATAATGGATTTGTACTTTCTGAGTCGAAAGCGTTTCGGAGGCTTGCAAAATAACTAGGTCAAAACTATCATCGGCACACAGGTCTCCTTTATAATATCGTTTAACAGTATTATTGCTAATTTGTCTGGCTCATCGCAAGTGACTTTGTATGCATGTCTTATTTTTAAATAAAGTTTAATAACAATTAAATTGGCATGTTTTTGTTTTTTTTTAAACATTGCAATATAAAGGTATTAAAGGGACTTGTTGACAGATTTTGGCAGGTTTTGAAGTTTGACATTTAATTCTTTAAACTGATAAATTTAAACATCGGAACTAAATAGTTCCAATATAAAACAAGAAGAACAAGATGTGTTTGTGAAACACTATGTCCCCTTTTGAGCGATTTTGACCCATATATTTGACCTTGAAGGATAACATTGACCCTTCACCACTCAAAACGTGCAGCTCTATGAGATACACATGCATGTCAAATATGAAATTGCTATCTTCAATATTGCAAAAGTTATGGCCAATGTTAAAGTTTGACGCAAACAAACCAACAAACAAACCAACAGACAGGGCAAAAACAATATGTCCCCCAGTATAGACTGGGGGACATAAAAAGTAAAGACAGAAAAAAGTAATCCACACCGCGACTCGAACCACTGACCCTTGGAGTAAAAGTCTAGCAATCCTTGTAATGTTACAAAATGTAACGATAACAACCGAACTCTCCAAATTATTCAATCGTTTCGCGTTTGTAACGCTTTATAATTTTCAGGTTTTAAAATCGTCAAAATATGCATATTATGGATTTTTTAGAGAATGGTTAATGTTAAGTATTACTGTTTCCTCGCAAATATCATAATTACAGCGAAAATTTGCAGATCTGAAACAATTTTTTTCAATTTGTAAATTTACCAAAACGTGAAAAAGTCCCTTTAATATTGCTTAACACGTTAGGATACTTAGTTATATTTTTTGTAGTTTTATCAATACAATTTTATTAAATATTCAAATTTGACATTTCCTTTGAAGTATGGTTTCAATTAATGTGGCATAAGCTAGATGACCCTGTAAACTTAAAACGCCTTACGATAACAAGAATTTGAATTGCATTGTAGTAACCTGAAACAGAGGTAAGCTATGAATACCGATGTGTTTATTTGCATGTTAAGCTTTAAAACATAACTGTAGTAAGAAGGAAATACGTGATCACATCACATATTTAGTTCATATGCAATGCATTTTAGTGGATCTTTATTAAGTTAGGCTGATTGCATAATTTAATATTTAACGTTTGAATTGAGTATCTTCACTTATATTATGGTCCAAGCAGTAGTGGACTCGAAAATGTTCTTGTTGTCAAAGACAACTGTAAAAAGAACATTAATAGTTGATAGAATGCACTACATTGGTCACTTAATAAGTATTTGTTTATACGTGAAAACACAGTTATTTCATAGTTTTCTTACTGTGTCCAGAGACCTCACACAACAACGCCTAACACGTGTGACGTTTCCATTGAATACCTATAGTAGAATACATGGAGAAGTTGCACACACACACACATTACCCGTTGCATTACGCCAAATTAGGATGAATAGTTAAGCTGAAAACTTTAACCTGCCTATATAGTGTATACATGTTAATTTCAACCTATAAAATTACCCATAATTTTAAATCATTTCAAACTTAAGAGTTACCGATCTTGGCCTCTGGGATCATTTCAATAATATTGCCAGTTTCCCTCTTATTTTAAGGTCAAGAGAACATTCTATTACAAATACAAAACAATTCTTACTTTAAAAATAAAGAGACTATTAATCTTATCGTTATTCAAAAACAAATAATTTTATTTATGTCACAAAATATGTACATCTGTCAGTTCAAAAAATATTGTGAATGTGTTCACTTGTCATAAGCGTCTTCTCTTCCTGCAAACTGTCATCTTTTTCTGCTAGCTTTTTAAACCTTACACCACACAGAACAGCCAACATTAGCAGCACAGTGCAGATCACAAAAATCATTCGATTCCCGTGACTGAATTCGTCCTCATGGAGTATCATAAGAACAACGCACGTTATCAGATTGATGGGTACTCGAAACCAGTTTGTAATGCTCCATCTGTGCTGCTCTGGAATTATTTTACTTCTCAGATTGCCCATTGTTGGGAAATATATTCCAACTGCAAATTGAAATAGAAGGAACGCGACATACGACGTCTGGCAGTTAAGGTCCTTTCTGTTCACAGGGTTTGTTGTAAAAACCAAAAAAACATTTGCTGCAAGAGCTATGCCACAGGCACTGAGCAGTAAATTTGAAGTCTGAAAACGTCTGCTTGACAATATCTGGTAAACGGCTTGACCAGATAGAATGCACACCATGAAGCTTGAGAATACAACCCCTAGGGAAGGGTTTAGAGGTTGGAGAACAGGGGTCCACAAGAATATCACAATGTATATCACACTCTCAAATAGGGCCTCTATCACGCCAACCATAAAGATGATTTCTTTTGACATAATACCCTTGAATCCATCTCCGCAGGCTTTCTTGAATTTAACTTTGCTTCCGCTGTAGTTTTCGCTCCAGTGCGTTGACACAAGGATGCCGGCAAATATAAGGAACGGAACTGCGAGCATATATGGGGCAACTGGACCCAGATCAAACCATTCTGCGAATATATTGGTAACAAGTCCAGCAGTCACTGCCAGGAATCCATTCCAAGTTGAGGCTTTTGAAAACGTGACACTGATCCATTCTTTAGGGAAGTCATACGTTTCTATATGTTCATGAACATACCAGGCCTCAAAAGCTGAAAACAGCACTGAGGTGGCAACACCACCTATTATTCTCCCAATAATAAGAATCCCATAACTTCTTGAAAGTTTTAAAAAGCACGATAATGAATACAAGACAGTAAATGACAAACACAACTTTTTCCGCCCAAAGTGGTCCGCTGCCAGAGGCGCCCACATCCCGATAATAACTGTAGAAGCAAATCCAAACACATAGAGGACTGCTATTTGATCCTCCTCGAATCTATAGTAGGAGTAGAGCTTGTACAAGTATGGCCCTTGAAGCCAGTCTGCAAACATTGCCAACAGATACACAGCAAAATAACTACGCTGGAACTTCAGGAACTGCGGATTGTTGCCAATGGATGGGTCTGTCCTTGTGCGCTGTGCAGTCATTTGAAGAACAATGCAGACAAGGCCGCATGCAAGGAAGCAGCCATAGACTATGACCATCATCTTCAATTCGGCTGTTGTTTCCTGAAATTGTATGAAACAAATTGAATAAATATTCACATTGTGCATATAGTTAACTATGGATATAGCTAAAGCTGTTTTAGCAGAATAGTAGTAGGACTTTTTTTTCTTCTTAGAGAATGGCCGTTTTTCACAAATTTGAGAAGTTTGGGACTAATTTTTTCCCAATTTTGAACAGTTTGCTTTTTTTTCACAAAATGAGGGGGCCAAGGCCACTTCACAAAGGTTGAAAAAAAGCACTGAGTAGTGTCCATCCTCCTTTCATTTGATTTGCCAGCCCCTATTCGAATATGTGGCCCCCTTCCATTTTTATGCCCCACCCTTTTAAAATATGTCTCTCTTCCTTTGCCAATGTCCTGGTAAATACAGAAACAACCTTGGAATTTGTTTTTATTGGCTATCAACACTTTTATAGAGTAACATACAAATTACAATATCACTTGATAATGAAATAACATTATATTTAATGAAGAACCTTACGGGGTTATGCTGAATGGATTATTGAATATAAGTACTTAACTGGAAACATTTTAATTAAGTCATTTACAATGTCTTAAATTTACCATCCCACAAAATTTGACAAAAGAGGTAACCCTGACCTTTTTCAGCCCCCCCCCCCATTTTTTAATCTGGATAAATCCATTCATTAACTCATGTACATGTTTATTCAATAGATTGCAGATGATTGAAATGATTAACATGTGTTAAAAAATAAAGAAGTCATTAATAACAAGGGCTGTTTGTAAAACNCTGTGACCTTGACCTTTGACCTAGTGACCTCAAAATCAATAGGGGTCATCTGCGAGTCATGATCAATGTTCCTATGAAGTTTTATGATCCTAGGCCTAAGCGTTCTTGAGTTATCATCCGGAAACCATCTGGTGGACCGACCGACCGACAGACCGACCGACCGACCGACATGAGCAAAGCAATATACCCCCTCTTCTTCGAAGGGGGGCATAAATATTATTATACTAAAATTACAAATGTACACTTGTTGTAGTTTTTATTCAATTGATAATGGAAATGTACAACTATTGAACTATGTTCATTTGCCATCTGTGAAAGCAAGTATGGCACTAAGGAGAAACTATTGAAGTCCTCACTTTTAAGTGTTAGATTGTTAATCTAGTATGAGACAAATAAATATGAGACAAATAATGAAAATTTGCTAGTGTTGTAAGTAAAGGAAACCTATTTAAACGATTAGTGAATAGGTCTGGTTTAAATGTAATTTTGATACAAAGAAACTTGCCCATCTAATCTATAAAAGATATAATACTATCAGATTAGCAACTACAGAAAATTATCAAACTAAGTGTAAGAAATACAAAAAATGTGTTGTAAATTAATTACATCAAGAGAAAAAATTGCTCTACTGCTTACAGCTTATGAGGACTGATATTTGACAACATTGAAGATATCAAGAGGTATAGGTTCTACTGCATCTCCACAACACAAATCAAACTGTTGTAGTATTTACTATATAGTAAAGATTGAAACTCCAGAAACCATACTAGGAGAGAAATTATTATCCACTTCTTATAGCTAAAACAGGAGAAAAATTATCATCCACTACTTTTATAGCTATACCAGGAGAGAAATTATTACCAACTAATTTTATAGCTATACCAGGAGAGAAAATATTACCCACTACTTTTATAGCTATACCAGGAGAGAAAATATTACCCACTACTTTTATAGCTATACCAGGAGAGAAATTATAACCCACTACTTGTATAGCTATACCAGGAGAGAAATTATTATACACTATTTTTTATAGCTATACCAGAAGAGAAATTATTACCCACTTCTTTTATAGCTATACCAGGAGAAATTATTACCCACTACTGTTATAGCTATACCAGGAGAGAAATTATAACCCACTACTTTTATAGCTATACCAGGAGAGAAATTATTATCCACTACTTTTATAGCTATACCAGGAGAGAAATAAGTATCCACTACTTTTATAGCTATACCAGGAGAGAAATTATTACCCACTACTTTTATAGCTATACCAGGAGAGAAATTATTACCCACTACTTGTATAGCTATACCAGGAGAGAAATTATCATCCACTACTTGTATAGCTATATATTATCCACTACTTTTATAACAGAACACTGCCTATAAACTAGGGATGGCAACGGTTATTTGGTTAACCGATTATTCATTTCTTAAGGAGGTTAACCGGTTACAAAATTAATATTCGGTTATTTTTGTAGAAAACACAATTTTTGGTTGAACGCAATAAATGCTCAAATTGTTAGTTTTGTTTTACTTTATTTCACTGTATTGGCTAATCCGTGCAGCGGATTAATGAGCAGGCACACGAGCAATAAGCACCTACTCTGCAGTGTGTTTGTTTAAGCACTTTACATTCTATTGATATGTCACAATTTACACATGCCGTGAAGTATGCCATTGCATTGACTACCATTGCTTGATAATATCAATAAAGCTGGACACTGTGATTACGCCCGAACACTGTTTTTCAACAACTATTGCAAACTTAAACACCCTAATACGGACATTGAGTATAAACACCTGGCCTTAACAACAGAGGTTTGAAAACCACGTAATTCTTAAAGGATAATGGGGGTTAATAAAACACAACATAATTCAAATTCTGCACTAGCTTTTATATGAAAAATTGTTAATAAACATGTACGTTTCTCGTTTTTTATTTTTTTTTTATTTATGTGGTACAAAGACAGTCGGTTAACCGGTTAACCGGTCGAATATCAAAACAGATTAGCCGGTTACGGATTTGCTTACGTTTTCCATCCCTACTATAAACATAAAATCAACAGGATTAACGTCCTCCAACGGTCAATACAAAAGCATGGGGCGTTTAAACTGGATTGAAGGATAGCTGAACCTGACAAACAAGCATTAACAACAAAACCAAGTTTAGTATATTTCGTGTAAATAATTGAGCAACAACATGAACAGACGTTTCTGATTTGCATCCACAAATTAATTCTAAAACATGCACATGTACATAGCATCAAACAATTGCTTTTGATTAGAAGGGCAAGTCCATAAGGGTCAAGATGTACATACAAAAGACTATTTCTCACTTATATAATCTAGCCAATATTTAAGTTGGTATAATACAAGGGGACGCTAAATCAGGCAAATTTTTTGGCAAAATACATGTATTATAGATTTATAATTGTTTTCCCTTTTTGTTTTTTACGCTCTAGACGGTATTGACATGTTAAACATTCAACTAAATATTTCAAAATTGAATACATGTATGTGTTTTAAAATGTATTCTCTTAGCATGCATACGCTCAGGCAGAGAAAGTTATATACTAGCTGAAATAATTTACATTCACAATAAATCTTATGTGCCAAAACTCTGTTAAACTATAATGAACAAGACCTGTCACCATAGGATGACATATGCCCCCTTTTTCCACATTTTTGTAAACGTAAAAGCAAAGTGTTTTCCCGCATTTTTCGAAACCTAAACGCAAAGTGTGACGGAATTCAGACGGACAGACAGACGGAGAGTGCGATCACTATATGCCCACCTTCGGGGGCATAAAAATAAATACAGAAATGTTATGGGAATACCTGCATGTACATTATAAGGATATTTTGAATATAGGAGTTGGTTGCAATTAAATCTACTGACAACCAATCTACATGTTTTCAAAGTAACACGATTGACCTCATACAATTGTTTCATAAAAGGCAACCACTTTGGCTACTTTTATCTTTTTATTATTAAAATAACGAAACTACAATGGGATATGGTTACTTAAAAACATACAGAATGTACCTATTTTGTGCCCAAAAAATTTAGGTTATTTCGTATACATCAATATTTTAATTTTGTAACTAAATCATTTAATGTTAAATCACCCAGTTTTCTGTTTGTTACTAACTTTATGGAAAGACATTTTATTAATAACACATTCAGTACAAAGCTTTTAAAACTTCTGTTTGTTACTGTTTTTACGGAAAAACATTATGCTAAAAACATATTGTGTACAAACTCTAAAACTTTTCATTTCACTGGGGTTGTCAAATCACTTTGAAACATAGTTGAAATTAAATGAATTCTTACTCATGACATGACTAATGGTTAAAGCAAGGATTTATATTGGAAACTATTCAGCGGTAAAATTCAATTTTTGCTTTACATCCTATAGTATCTATATCCATCATTCTGGCCCTCTTACATGTATTGAATTCATCTATGAATAACAAGTGAAAATATATTAAAACATACATGTTTAATGGATAAATGTGTATCATTACAAATCATTTTCAAGCTAGATTCAGCTCCCCTAATGATTTTCTTGGGCCATTTAAAGTTTTTGGATGGAAATTATAAAATCTCATTCATTTTTTTTTTACATAATTGATGTATATTACATTTTTTTAACCTACTAACAAATAAGTACACATACAATTATAATGTGTTGTGTGATGAAAACTAATCGCAACACGAATCTACAGCAAACATGACCTACTTTCCTTTGAAAACCAGAAAACATGTGAATGATCACAGTTATAATCCTAAATAAATAGCAAATAAATTAAAACTCCCAGTAATTGTAAAACAAGAACTGCATGTTGTACATTTCTATATATGGTTATTTGAAATGGGCTAATTACAGTCGTTCCTTTCCCAAGGAAAGTGTTGTTAAGGGATGGTGTAGAAGGTTGCGCCTCATTTTGTGTGTCGATTTTTTAACTTTCTACATGTTCTAAAAAAACAACAGCCATGTTAATATGGCCATCCCTGCCGAAATGTGTTTGCTTGTATGAGAACATTTGTTTTAGAGAATAGAATAATATTTGTAAAACATGGCACCTGTGTCATCTATTTATTTTGCTGTGATCAATTAGTTATATAGTGTTGGAGTTATGCTGTAGAGAATAAAATATATGGAAATGAAAGAAAGGGAGGTAATTAAAAAAGAAGACTATGAACAGTTACTGTTCTTGATCACTGTATTTTTCCTTAAACTCATCTATTAATTTTACAGTGAATACTTCAGTGTTCAAATTGAAATATTATTGTAAAATCAGATAAAGGGAGACATTAAAAATTGAATTTTTAAGCTAAAATACATAGTTATGGCTATGGTTGTGAGACACTTCACTTGTCCTTGATATATTTTAAATGTCATGTTAAACTCTTTCATAGACCCGGATATATGCTTTGAACAAAATTTAGTGTGAAATTATATGAATGTCATATTAAATTACTATAAATAATTTAATAACAATAAAAATTAACTTTGAAATTAAACAAGAGCTTGTCACAGTAGTGCCAAATCCTCATCGAAATGTGTTTGCTTGTATGAGAACATTTGTTTATAGAGTAGAGTAATATTTGTAAAACATGACACCTGTGTCAACTTTTTATATTTCAAGGATCCATTAGTTATATAATGTTGGAGTTATGCTGTAGAGAATAAAATATATGGAAATGAAAGAAAGGGAGGTTATTAAAAAAGGAGACTATAAACAGTTACTGTTCTTGATCACTGTATTTTTCCTTAAACTCATCTATTCATTTTACAGTGAAAACTTCAGTGTTCGAATTAAAATATTATTGTAAAATTAGATAAAGGGAGATATTGAAAATTGAAAAGCTAAAATATTTACTATGAAATTAAATTAAATATAATTTAAAATTATAAATAAATAAAATATATAAAAAATATAAAAATTAAAAATTAAAGGGAGATATTTCAAAACCTACGGCCCAAAGAGTTATGGTTCATGTTCACTGCATTTCTCGTAGTTGCCATCTGTTTATATTCCTAGTTTGCAGTAAATCCCTTCAGTAGATTTAGAGTTATGCTCCGGACAAAAAATTACTTTGTAATTAAATAAAGGGAGATTATTCACAAACTAAGGTAGATAGAGTTATGGTTCTTAGTCACTGCACTTGTCCTAGTTGCCATCTGTTTATATTTGAAGTTTCAAGTAAATCCCTTTAGTATATTTAGAGTTATGCTCTGGACAAAAATTAACTTTGAAATTAAATAAAGGGAGATAATGAAAAAAACTAAGGTAGATAAGGTTATGGTTCTTAGTCACTGCACTTCTCCTACTTGCCATCNCATTGGACGGTGTGTCGCGCGAAATAATTACGTCAATATCTCCAAGGTCAAGGTCACACTTTGAGTTCAAAGGTCAAAAATGGCCATAAATGAGCTTGTCCGAGCCATAACTATGTTGTTCATTGTGAGATTTTAAAATCATTTTGCACATTTGTTCACCATCATTGGACGGTGTGTCGTGCGAATGAATAACGTCGATATCTCCAAGGTCAAGGTCACACTTTGAGGAAATAGATTGAATTTTATTGAATTTGACACAAGGGGGGTAACCAATGCACATTTTGAGTTGTCTCCCTTTATCAGACTTTTTTTTTCAAATTGAAAACCTGGTTTTGTGACAATTTTGTCCCTTGTTAGTTGCTCCCCTTTATCAGACTTTTTTTTTATAATTGAAAACCTGGTTTTGTGACAATTTTGTCCCTTGTATTTCTTTATAGTTCATTGGCAAAATATTTCATCATTTCAAGACAAAATGATGTTTATAACAAACTACGATGCTTGCTTGAATGTCGATGTCACGTATTGTAAATAGGCTTTATGTGTAGCAACAGACAGGTACATACATGCTGTATTAACTGTTCACATAGTTTGTGGCACTCAACCCGCGTTTCTGTGTTCAGTTAAATATAGCAAGGGCATCGGTGTCCTTTGGACAAATTTCTAGCATAAAATGGAATACTATCCTTTTTACGGTATAAGCAAGCGAAATTTTGCAAAGTAACAAATGGCATTTATGAAATAACTCTCGCAAGAACTGAAAGTATGCCTATAGCCATTTTTGTCAAGCCCGCTTGCAGAAAGCTTGATAAAGAAGTGACAATGGTTGGGTATATTGTGTGTGTGTTGGTCCAAAAACACCAAGTGTGGGTTTTTCTATGGAAAAGACTCAAAAGTGATACTATAAGTCTAAGAAGTTTGATCAAATCTAGCTGAAATAACAATGTTTAAACTCTGGGTCTATCTTACATGAGAAAAAGAAGCAGCCAGACACTTGTAATTTTGTGGCAGTTTGCAGTTCCAAGTTTTGTAATCCAACTGATTCACGGCCCTGCCCTTCTGTTTCAGTGTCGTCTGTACGCCCTGAACCAGATACGGGAGCTTCTCTCAGCTCACAAAGAGAGCAAGGAGGAGCAAGCGGGTGGCCCAGCTGTCACTCAAACCCTCTCCACCCTGCTATGCTCCGCCCACCTGTGTCTAATGACAGGATGCTTCAATCTGGGCCTTCTACAGACACCTGACGGATCGCAGATACCAAGGCTGGCTTACTACTGTGTAGGTGTTATTTTGGTGTGGAATGAATGAATGAATATATAGTCGCTTTGTGTGAAAATGGGTCATATGGCATATGCAGCCAGCGTAACTCCAGACAAGCCTGCGCAGTAGCACTGTCTGATCTGGAGCTACCCAAGTCATGCAAGGTTTTATGGTCACATTAGCAGACAGGCTAGCTCCTGCCCAGACTTTGCATATAGATTGGGCTCTTACAGTGTTGAAATTATGACAGAAAAAGCAAATCATTATTCATGAGAATGTTTTTGAAAATCTTTTTATGCCCCCACCTTCATAGGAGGGGAGGCTTATTGATTTGCCCTTATTGGTGTTTCAAGACAAAAGTTGAAATTGAGGGGTCTTTGGTGTCCTTCCTATTCATGTCCAGTTACAGAAAACGTTGGGACTAAACAAGATGTGTTAGCCTAACACAATGCATGATTACATTTATTTGTGATCAAGATTTAATCTTCCAAATTATATCATTAAGAAAACGACACAATTCTGTTGAAAAACACAATCCGAGAAACTTATATACATAACCCGTTTTGCTCATGTGATACATAGGATGGTGTGCAGACGGCCCCCTCGGAGACACAGCGTGAGATCCAGGTGGCAGCACACGACATTTACGAGGCCCTGGTCATCGGTCTTCTGGACATCTACAGATCTGACGCTCTAAATCAAGGTGAGCTGCAGTGTTGACCACATACATGTTGGGCCAGTAACAAGCGCTACGGTGCTTGAATACAAAATCAGCATTCAGAGTCTAAAGTGTTCTGAAATATTTTTACCTGTGACTTTTTTGTTAAACAGTATTGTATTTATTTAAGTATTAAATAATTTAATCAATATTTTGGTAAGTAGCACATTTGTGGCGTGTTCTGAGAAAACTGGGCAAAATGCTTGTGCGTAAATTGTCATCCAAGATTAGCCTGTGCAGTCCGCACAGGCTAATCAGGGACGACAATTTCCGCTTTTATGGAATTTTTGGTTTAAATGATGCATCTTCTTAGCGAAAATCTAGTTTAGGCGGAAAGTGTCGTCCCTGATTAGCCTGTGCGGACTGCACAGGCTAATCTGGGATGACACTTTACACACAAGCATTTTGCCCAGTTTTCTCAGAACACGCCACATTTTAGCAACATGGCATCTTGATGTTGGTGGCATCTTAATGATTGTTCTGTCCATTGTGCTTCATCTATGCCTAACATAGGTTGCTGCATCTCTTATAAAGCTATACAAATTGCCTTAAAACAATCTACAATAAGTATTTCTAAGCATGCCTAGGTATCAAAACAGTTACCATCTTCTCAAAGGGACTATATTTTACCTATTGCTCTTGACCTAGATGGGGCATACCCATTTTTACTGTACTTGCCTGATAATAGTGTTTCTCAGTTCTAACCTAACCAACTATCCTTGTTCATAAAGAAACTTGCCTTCTTGCAAGACCCTCAGTTCACTCCTCCACTGTGGTCCTATTTCAGCGTGCAAGCATCGGATGATCTTGGTATCGCTGTTCTCGCTCAGTGTCAACTACCGAGCAGTAGACATTTCGCTGTTCACGGCCTGTGGACTCCTGCCGGCCCTTTACGAGATGGTCGGGGTGGTCACACCCATATTTGGCTTTGTCCAGCCAGTGAACGGGCGACTCCTGCAGTCACATCTCGGCATCACGCTTCGAGTGGCCAGCTTTCGTCTCGTCCAGATTATCACTCTCACAGCCAGGTTGTCAGCGGGGATTATTTGACCATTACTTTGTAAACATGTATCTTTTGAGGGAAAATTATATTTGAGCAATACTCTGGAAAATTGATGCTTAATGCATGTGCGTAAAGTGTCATCCCAAATTAGCCTGTACAGGCTTATCAGCGATTTACACTTTCCACTTTTATGGACCTCTTGGTTTAAAAGAAGGCTCTTTTAAACAAAAAACCATTATATGCAGAAAGTATTGTTTCTGATAAGCCTGTGCAGACTGCACAATTAATCTGGGACGACACTTTACGCACATGTATTAAGCCCTGTTTTACCAGAGGGAGGCTCATTTGTATTTTCCCTAAGCAAAATTTACTGCATTTATTAGATCACCTGGGTACATAGTGCTCATGCAGAGCTTTTAGTATACTGTGTTGTCTTTTGTCCGTCAGTCCGCGTGTTAGTGCATCATTTTATTTTTTTCTTGTAAGGACTTCTCCTCCTGAAGCACTAGGCTGATTTTAACAAATTTGCAAAGAAATGATGACCTTTTTTCAAAGTTGTTCAGCGCCCCTTATCTGCAGTGATAAGAACATAGATGCAGAGGAAACAGTGCTGCAAATCATTATTGAGTCAGCTGAGAGAAAAGATTATAGATAAAGATGTGTGATTTTACTATTGTATGGTAAATCAATACACTGAATGGAATACCTTTTTGAGGCACCAGACATAACTGAAACTAGGTCATTAAGAACCTTGAGGAATATTATTTACCTGCAAGAAAAATAATGTTTCTCTGTCCTTACCTAGACAATGTTTTACCTTGTGTTCCACAGTCTGCACTGTGAGGAGCTCACCTCCGGGGTCCTACAGTCCATCCTTGACCTCCTGTTGACCCAGGTCGGCAGGCACCTTGGCAACACAGCCGGTAACCACGGCAACCATGTGGCCAACTTCCTTGTTTTCGTGCGTCGGGCAATAGCTGTTCCAGCCATACGACACCTGCTGGCCAACAAGAGGTGGACTGACATGCTGCTTTCGCTGATAGCTGAGACCAGAAATGGTGAGATGTAGCAGATCTTGGCCTTATATCACAAACATATTTAATTCAATATTCTGACTCAATTTAATTGTGTTTTTTTTTCTGTTTTTTTTTTTAATGCGTTTAATCATCATGCTCAATTTGATGTTTACAGAAGTTTGTTTTTATTTTACTTTTGGGTCTGACTCAACCCTAAGTTAAAGGATGAATATATGCATATTCTAATAGTTGAGATTTGAGAGTGTTCCTGAATTAACTAACATTCTCAATACTCTGCTGATTGGAAACTCAAATCTCATCTTCTGAATTGAGCTCAAAATTCAGAATGTTCATGAATAGGTCCTTGTCTATGTATACAATTGATATCTGTGAATATACCTTTAAGACAAAGAAATATTAACTTCATAGCTGAGACGAGAAATGGTTACAAATAGGAGATCTTGTTGTGGTTATACTATTGATTCCTTAAAACAAATGGTGTCCAAGTAGAAATACAGAGGTGCTGTGTTTGATCCACATTCTGGGAGCTTCATAAGAGACACCAAGTACTGGTTCTACTTAGTTAACAAATTTTGATAGTGATGCTATCAAGCTTAAATATATTCGTTTAAATAAAGACAAACATATGTCAATTAGAACTCGTGGACCGACTAAATTGGCCTTCTTTGGCAAAACTCTTACAAACAGAAGTATAGTTCAGGAATGTTTTTCCAAGATAACTCCAACACATGAGTCTAAGCTGACTGATTGATCAATACATTGTCAGTCAAACCATGTCTAAAGCTGTAATTCCTTTGCCCATCAGGTTATCAACCTAGGCTCTTACAGTTTAAAGAAAGTCCCTTTGAAAATCCAGTCTAGGCAGAAAGTGTCATGCCTGATTAGCCTGTGCAGACTGCATTAAGTCCAGTTTTCCAAGAACACATCTGGGACGACACTTTACGCACATGAATTAACTTAAGGCCAGTTTTTCCTGAACAAGGCTCGAATGATGTGAATGTACAACTTCAAAATGTGGCGTGTTCTGAGAAAACTGGGCAAAATGCTTGTGCGTAAAGTGTCGTCCCAGATTAGCCTGTGCAGTCCGCACAGGCTAATCCGGGACGACACTTTCCGCCTAAACTGGATTTTCGCTAAGAAGAGACATCATTTAAACGAATAAATCCATAAAAGCGGAAATTGTCGTCCCTGATTAGCCTGTGCGGACTGCACATGCTTATCTGGGATGACAATTTACGCACAAGCATTTTGCCCAGTTTTCTCAGAACACGACACAAATATCAGCTATTGAGATAGAATGTATGCATTTGCAGGGGCTTGTCTGCGTATGAAGTTGGCAGCCATTCAGGTCCTAGAGTCGATATTATCATCTTGTAACAGGAACACAGACAAGGAGTTTCAGAAACAGGTGAGTCTTCAAGGCTATTCTTCTAGAAACTCAGTATTGTTGTTTTATTGGGATAAAAGTTTGGTTTAATACATTTACATAATATTGTTGATGATCATTAAAAATAATCAATTGTGCATTTTAACAATAATGATTTGATAAAACAGTCTTCACAGCTCTCAGTTAGACATTTGGACTGACTGGAGATTAAAACAATAAATATGAATTATAACATCAGTTATGCTGGAGATGAATCTAACTCTCATTTTCTGAGAATTTTTGGGAACCTTTTTTACTTCGACCTTTTTGTGACCCTGAAAAAATACTGAACATTTACTTTGCTCTGACTTAAGTACAACGCTTTTTGGACTTTATAACCCCTTTAATGCTCAGGTAAAAAAAAACACAACCAGTGTACAGCAGAAATTTCCAGAAAGAACATACTGAATATCAATTTTAAATACTCTGCTGAGCTTGTTCGCATGATGATAGTTTCAAAAGCATCTGCTCTCACTGAGAATTGAAACGAATCCATCCATTGTTATGAATCCATCCCTTGTTATAAATGAGAATTTAAAAAAATATATAATTTGGCACTTTTTTGGTCAGATATTTTTAAATAACATGATTGTATGTGTAGGTGGTAAGCGACCTGTTTAACTGCCTGCAAGACAGCATGTGGAAACTGCCCATGGAGTGTGCCCTCACTGAGGCAAGGCTACATGAACTGGACCTTATCACAAAGGTGAAGCAACTCAATATTGATGAGGACTCAGCGGCAGAACTTGACCTGAAAACCAGCCTTTCTGAAACATACCCAGAAGCCAGAAAAGTTTGTCTCCAAACCAGTTTATCTGAAGCGGCCATTAATGATTGTAACAGAAATGGCATGCAAGGAAGAAAGGGAAGTAATTCCACTTTTAATGATGGCAATGAACAGAATAAGGGGGAGAACCCTGTCAGTCCAGATGAAAGTAGAAGGGACAGTGGTGAGGTCAGTTTTGATGAGGCAGATCTTACTAGATTGGAGGTGGGTTTTGACCTGGAGAAGTGCGTATGCTGCTTCGTTGATGGGGGTCACACCTTGGTGCACAGCATTGCCGGCAAGGGGTATGGATACGCCTCCACACCAATCTCATCAGGCTGCTATCAGTGGAAGGTGAGGAGGCTTTCTGATTATTTACCTTAGTGATAATAAAATAGGCCCTGCAGTGATGTCAAGTTTACACATTTTGTCTTGTGCAAAGCTCAGCGTTTTCTTTTGAGAAAGCCTTTTGTCCGACATCAGTCAACTGGGTCCTCTTTCAAAATTGTTCATGTGGTTCTGGTTTGCTGTAAATGTAGGTCTCATATATATAATATATAATATTAATATGCCCGTTATCATATCTGACAAAGTAGTGAAGGTGTATATTTCACATGAGTGACAAAGCTTTTCTCTGTTTCCATGTCAGTTCCATATCATCAAGGAGAACAAGAGTAACGAGGGCACCTGCGTGGGGGTGTGTCGTCCCCCAGTCGTGGACTACAGTCACCGCACCACGGCATGCATGTGGCTGTACAGGGCGTACAGCGGGAACCTCTACCACAACGGGGAGCAGGCCCGCGCGCTAGAGAGCTACACCCAGGGGGATGTCATCATCTGTGTGCTCGACATGGACTCGCGGACACTCGCGTTTGGCAAGAACGGGGAGGTGAGTGTTGAAATAGGGTGCAAAAATACTGGGTACTTTTTGTTGTACCATGTTACTTTATAATGGCACCCTGGGCTGGCAGTTTCTTTTGTATATCCACATTTTTTCAAGAGCACGGATTGACGATTAAAGTTATGTCTAAATGTAGTTTGGAATCATTCACTGTATAGACCATGAGACAACATTGTTTATCATCAGTGGACAAGTAAGATAATATTGTGATGTGGAAGTCAGAGCACTACATTACAATGTGAGAGTGTTTCCGGTCATATGTAATAGCATATTAAAAATACAGAGCTTATTAAAAAAACTTCTGTTTCCTGGTCAGTGTTCAGGGCTTTTTTTGGCCCGTTTTTATAGCCGAATAACGGCTATATTCCCAATGGCAAAAAGTTTACTTTTTTCCCAAAATTTGCTAAAAAATTCCCAATTTCAAAAAAAAAAAAAAAAAATATATAAAAAGAAGTGTCTTAATGATTCTTTTATCTCAATTTTATTTCAATTTCATCTAGCAAAGTATATAATAATGAATTTGTTTTTTAATTTGAATTATTATAAAGAGTTATATCAAATGATTTTTCCCAAATCAGTGGACTTTTCGCGCGAAAAAGTTTGCTAATAACTTTATTTTCCCAATTTCTTGAAAATGCCGATAGAATTCCCAATTCCAAAGCCATGGGCTATCTTCCCAAAAAGTGGAAAAAAAAACCTGGTGTTAATTATGGTCCCATGAGTGTTCAGCTGAAGTACTCATCAGTACACTACTATTACTTGTAACTGTTATTGTTCTTGTACCACCAGGAACCCAAGGTTGCGTTTGAGGACATAGATGCAGCCGAGCTCTACCCGTGTGTGACCTTCTACAGCAGCAACCCGGGGGAGAAGGTGAGAATACACAACTGGAACATTACTTTAGAAGCATTTCACAAGCATTTTGGCGAGCATTTCTAAGCATTTAACAAGCATTTCACAAGTATTTCTAAGTATTTTACAAGCATTTCACAAACTTGTGATACAAATTTCACAAGCATTGCTAAGCATTTGACAAGGATTTCACAAGCAATTAATAAACCTTTCACTAACTATTCACAAGTATTAAACAAGCCTTTCATAAGCATTTAATATGCTTCATTACAAAATAGTAAAATAACTAACTCAAAAACAATTAATACTACTTTATATTATTTAAGGTAGAGAATATTTTATGTGGGTGAATGCGGCTACATTTGGCACGCTTTACATTGTTTTTGCAGTCATATCATCATTTTCCTTTTGAAAAACTTATAAATTATGTGGTACATGACATGTTCTGGTATTTCTGGTGTGCCACATCCTACCCTGCATTTCCCCTGTCAGGTGAAGATCCTGGACATGCAGATCCAGGCAGCCAACAAGGACCTGTTGCCAGGGGAACCCCTCTGTGCCCCGCCCATCACCGTGGTTACGGAGGCACTGGTGACACTAATCAGGACACTACATACCAGGTACAGAGGGGAGGAGTTAATGTGAATATTGTTTTGTTTTCTAGGTGACATTGGTCAATATCTTCAACTTGACCCTTGGTATTAATGTATTTTGAGTTTCTCATATCATATTGCATGGTGAACAGGTAGTATACTTTGCTGTGTTTTGAAGAAATTGCTCTTAAAAAAAGCAGTTATTTTAAATTGCTATGGTATACATTTGCACTCTTTGTATGTGCACTAATTATTTCAATTTCGAAAAATCAATGATCATTGTCTTGCAAAAAATGTCCTTTTCCACATTACCCCCCTAAATGTTTAAGTTATCATTTGAAACGAAAACATTACCACAATAAAAGTGACATGTTGAGCAAGTGAAAGGCCATGTGAAAATTTCGTGCCGTGATCCCAAAATGTTCTTTACTTTAAATGATATGTGGGCCAGCTAGCTCAATTCATAGAGGGCTAGACTACAAATCCAAGGATTGCAGGATCGATTGCAGGATCGATCCTGGCCCAACCACATAACGTTTGTGTTGATAAGTCTTTAAATTATTTCATCAGCCATTCTACCCCCTACCTGATTCAAGTAATAGATGTCAGGTACAGGCACTAAATATGTGTTTTACGTACCCAGCTTACTGATCCCCTTGATATCACTTAAATACTTTTGAAAACAGCGAAACATCCAAGCAACAAATAAATTTGGGCCACACTCTGATAAAAGGGGGTTTAATTCATGTGCTTTAAGTGTCGTTCCAGATTTACACATATACAATAAAAGCGGAAAGTTTCATTCCTGATTAGTCTGTTCGACTGCACAGGCTCATCTGGGACGACACTTTACGCACATGCATTAAACCCTCTTTTCTCAGAGCACGACTCACTTGCATTGACTGTGTTTAATACTTTAGGCCAGAGTGGACGTCGGATGTGAACCAGCAGATCCTGACTAGTCTGGACAAGGTGAAGGACTCCGATGTGCTACAGCAGATACCAGATATTACCCACAAGAAAAAGAAGGAGAGAAAAAAGACGAATGAAAAACCATCCCAAACAGCTGAAGAAAATAGCAATAACAGTGAAAAAGGTATTGTAAAATTAAGTTACAATCAGTTATAAGTTCTGTTAAACTTTTTTATTATCTCTAAGTCGCTGGGAGTTTTGGAAATATTTTGAGATACCCATAGTTTGACATATCCAAACGTAGACATTATTAGTTTCAAAGTTCAATATACATTTCATTATATAAAAGAATGCTTGTATGTATATAAATTAGACAAAACAGTTTTTATATTCAATGGAATTAAACAAATTCTTTGAAGTTTGATAAAATAATGCTTCAAGAAATGTTCAATGTGTCAACAACTCAGTTCAGCTGTGTACATCTTGCTTAGGTTGTCATAACATCGAGTACAGCAGTTAACAATTAGTGTAAGTACTATTAATGGGACAGAAAACATCTCCAACATTTTTTCAGTTTAAACTTTGAGATAACCTTATTAAATGTAATACAATTTTACAAGGGGTAAATTCTTGAATTAGTGTCAACTTTTATACATCCGACTTTATCATGTTCAAGATGACATAATTCAGNAAGCAATGAATATAGTGCAAACATGTACAAATGTTATAATTAGAGAGTAAGTAAAAAATCCCCCCAAAAGGGAAACGCCGCGAAAATTCCCCCTGCTATGGGTAGCGACCCGCTTCCCCTAAAATGGATTGAGGGCCCTGAACTTAAATGCTGTTTCCGTTTGCATACCATTTGTATTTCTAAAAAAATCTTTCCAGAATATGAAAATGGAAGACAACAATTTGATTTGTAATCAATTTCAATTGACATTACAATAAAAGATTTTTCCTTAGGAATTTTAGTATATGTAATTAGTTATGAATTTGAGCCAGTTTGTGGAAAAACTGGTCTTAACCCTTTGAGCGCTGGAACCGGATTTTGAAGGCCTTTGCAAACAGTTTGGATCCAGATGAGACGCCACAGAACGTGGCGTCTCATCAGGATCCAAACTGTTTGCTATTCTGATAGTGGTCTTAGAAAAAAAATCAAAGAAAATGCTAATTTTACAATTTCAGCAGATGACATTTTAGCAGACGACAAATTTCCCAGCATGCAAAGGGCTAATATATGTGTTTAAAGTATTGTCTCAGATAAGCATGTGCAGGGCGCACAGGCTAATCTGGGACTTCACTTTCCACCTAGGTGGATTTTCATTTAAGACTTAGGAGACTTCCTTTCATAAAAAAAATCCATTAAAGTGGAAAGTTTTGTCCCTGATTAGCCTGTGCTGACTGCACTGGCTAATTTGGAACAATACTTAACGCACATGCATAGAGCCTGATTGTTCCAAAGGGCGGCTCATTTGTAAAACAACTGTAAAATATTTCAGGAGAATCTAGCGGCTCATGGGATCATGAACATGTGGAGAAGTCCTCCATACCAGCACAGCCTGACAGTGATAAGCTGTTTGACATCTGTTCTCAGGTAAATGTTATAACTAAAAGCATGACCAATTTCCACACTATTTTACTGTACTGAGTTTAAGAATGTAGTCAAATATAGTTAAATATGGAAATAGATCAACCCACTTGAAATTTCCAAAATAATTAAAATGTTCATATTCATATTTAAAGAAGTACTTTTTTTAAGGTTTTGATTCATACTGTTCAGACTCATCCATCTTACATCTTGGACATTTTAAGGAGAATATTTCAATTTATCCATCTTGTCTTCATTTCCATATTGTCACCATGACCCGTTGTTGTCAGCACTCTGTCTGTGCTTATACCACACTGCAAAGGTTAATTTATGATTGAATTGATGAGTTCATTGATTTTGCTGTAATCAAGATGGCTCTAACACATTTTGGCCCCCCAGTATTTTTATTTATTGGTTGGGTTGGTAGCAACTCCTTTGAATTATGTTTGAAATCCATGAAACATTTATCCTAATGCAACATTGCGCTTGAATGTTGTTTTGTTAACCTTTTATTATGCCCTCGAATATGGGCATATAGTGATCACGCTGTCCGTCTGAAATTCCGTCACACTTTGCGTTTAGGTTTCGAAAAATGTGGAAAAACACTTTGCGTTTAGGTTAACAAAAATGTGGGAAAAGGGGGCGTGTGTCATCCTATGGTGACAAGCCTTGTTTTTCATTATAATTGAGAAAATTTACACATTTTGACTGGCATAAGCACTGATGAAAATGTATTTCATTTCTTTTTACTGAGAAAAATATTAATAAATATTTACCCCAAAAGCAAACAGATATCCTTTATATATGTTCTTTAAGTTGTCTTTAGGCTTTTTTTTTTAAACATATTTTGAAACATAATTTTTTTAAAGTTAACATAAATATTTTAATTATTTTAACAGTACGTTTTCAGTAAGTGACAAGTCTCAAAGATTATGTCCAATACAAATGATACCAAAAAGTTTATGATTAATATTGTGCAAGTCTGACGTGATTATTTTCATTCTGCTCTTGTGCGTGTGAGGGTGTTTGTTGGTACTCAGTGTATTGTCAGTGCCAACATGTCCTGTGGTATGTACAGGTGTGGTCCACTCTAGCGGTGCTGGGAGGGGTGGACCCCGGACTGCGGGTTGGGGGTCGATGCCTGCACCAGGGGTCCTCCAAGCAGGGTACCATTCTAGGGACCACAAGCCCCGGTGCCACCACCGTCAAGGTCCAGTGGGACAACGGGGACGTCTCTGTCTGGTGAGTGCAAATTAGAACTTTTGTTGTTATTTTATTAGCTCGGCTGTTTTCGGAGAAAACCCGAGGTATTGTCATAGCCAGCATGTCGTCCGCTGTCCGCGTCATCCAAAAACCTTAACATTGGCCATATCTTTTGCAATATTGAAGTTAGCAACTTGATATTTGGCATGCATGTGTATCTCATGGAGCTGCACATTTTGAGTGGTGAAAGGTCAAGGTCATCCTTCAAGGTCAAAGGTAAAAAAAAAACATTTTTTTTTTATTTTTATTTTTTTTCAAAACTGCACCCGCAGCCGAGCGTTGGCATCCGCTCTGCTGTGCTCTTGTTTTAAATCTATTTTAGCTTGATTTCATTGACTTTGTTAGGCTTATTGAGATACTGTTTTCTGGAAAGAGCCATTTGTTGGTATCTAAAGCGAACATACTGAGAATTCTCCCAGAGTTGTTATGGAAACTTTTTACTTGGCGGACACTACATCCACAAGCCATTTCATCAATTTTTCAAAGAATTGTTGTGATTCACCATGTACCCGTTGATAATAGTGCTCCCAATATTGTCAGATCCACAAAAGGCTCACAGAGGCACTTAATTTTTTAGATGAAGATGGTTTAAACACAATCGAATTACGCAGTCTTCAGGCTTTGTGAAAAGAAGATGTGTCATTTAAAATGATGTTGAATGTTCTATTGACCTTATTGCTGTTATAGTTAAAAAGCTGCTTTGAGTAGAATCTATGATTTAAAAAAATATATGTCTTTTATATAATTCATATCATTTGATAATGCATCGTGTACGTTTAACCATGTTCTTGGTAATTTACCATTAAGATACCATTATTATTTAGTTTTTGGACAATATGAAAACTGAAACTTTTCCAAAATTTCCCCAAGCATAAATTTAAAAAAAAAATCTCAAATGACATCCCTTAACTCAGGCAAATATATAAGTTAATTTAGTGCCTGTCTTCTAACAGTGACCTGTCCCTGGCCGCATTGAAGCCCACGCCCCCAGCCCAGTTTGATGTGGGTCAGCTGACCGGCTTCACTGCCAAACACCTGGAGATGATCATGAAACTCACCTTCCTCACTGCACCCACAGAGCAGCGCAACAACCAGGTATGGGTTGCAGTCTTGGCATTATTTTTTTTGAGGCACTAGCCCGATCGGGCTACCAGCTTGGAAATTTCACTAGCCCGAATCAATTTTAACTAGCCCGAATTAAAGTTATAATTCTGTAACATTTGTTACTATGTCAGTCTTGGACCTAACCCACTCCATCCGGTAATAATACTTGTTATAGAGTCTAGAGAGATCAACTTACAACACTGTTCAATAAGCATCTACTCAATGAGTGCCCAATGGAGATTACCGATTCAGTTCTGAATAAGCTTCTATAGCAGGGGTGTCAATTGTCCCAAATGTGAAATCCGGAAAATTAGACTTAGGGTCTGGGGCCGCACGTCCCCAACCACGATAAAGGCCAAAGCTCCCCCAGCCCAAACTTATTGTAATTTTTTTAGTCTTTCTAGTTGCAATTTCTGGTTAATATTTATTCTTTAATCTGATCTTGTCAACTATTTGTTACACATCAACCGAAACTTGTGACTCGAGGATACAATGCAAAATAGTATAAACCAGACCATTCGTATCACCGCATGTGTATTCGTCATTGTATAGAAAATGTTATAAAGAACGTCGAAAATAAAAAAATAAATAATTAAAATCGACGAAAAATACTGTATCCGAAAAAAGAATGTCCGAAAGATGTACGTGTTTTGCACATGAAATAAAATGTGCATATCGTTTAATTTCAGACAATGAAAACAAGTTTCCTAGCAAATACGTAATAAATAGATAATTTTGTTAGCATATTGCTTTACATTTTATGCTAAGCAGATAGTGCAGTGCTTTACTTTGCAAATTGTTGTTTGCAAATCGATCGCTTAAAATATTTGTTTGAGATGGCGGACATTGTAAGATTTTCGGAAAGTAGCGAGGATTTTTCGTCAGTTACCGTTCATGTCCGCCCCATCACCAGCCAATCAAAAATCAATAAATAAAATACCTGGCACAATCGGTACCGAGCGAAAATTTCCGGAATGCCAAGGAAGCTTTAACTATAGGAAGCTATTTCGGACATGTTACTAAGTTCGGACACGAAAAAAGCACTCGACCGATCGGGCTACCAGCTTGGAATTTTTACTCGACCGACGCAAAAATCAATCGACTTGGTCGTCGGTCGAGTGGGTTACGTCCAAGACTGGGGTTGTACTCTGTAGCACTGACCTTCTTAAATATCCATCATGTTAACATATGCTAAAATAGCTCATAGGCTCAAGATGAAGTTGATACTAAGGCTTGTTATCAGATCAATATTGCTAAAGTAATTGAATACAATTTATATCTGTTCCATTTCTCAGTGCATTCTTTCAAAAGACAATACCACAAATAGACATCTTTGTCCTTCATAGTAAAGCAAAGATCTCATTTGAGTTGTGAAAATATTTATCAGATAATGTTATAGTTTACAACTTTGCATAATCATTGTGTATTTGCCAATACGAAGAAATTGTGATGTGTCACTATTTGACAATTTGGCAGATCTCCACATTGTTGTTTACTTACTGATAAATAATGATAAATAAATTATTATTTGTCAAATGCCTCAGCGCACAAAATGATGATACCCCCAGTGAATTACAGGGGAGTATACTGGAATCACCATGAACATATGTCTGTCCATCCGCATTCTGCTGCACCAACAAATTGATTAATGCGTTTTAGCTTTTTTTTTCGATCAGCTAGCTAAGTTGGTAAAGCTTTTGACTACAAATCCCAGGATCTTGTTTTCCATTCTCAGCACGGCTGCTTAACTTGTGTGATGATTAGTTATGATATAATTACTAAAACCATTCTTCCCTTCCTCTTATTAAAGTAAAGCGTTTGTTAGTTACTGTCATCAGTATGTGTACCTAGGAGTGCTAAGCTGTGATATGACTGAAATATTGTTCACAATAACTAAGAATCCCAAACAGGCAAACATTTAGCCGCACTTTGGAATAACCGGGTTTAATGCATGTGGGTAAAGTGTCTGCCCACCTTAGTCTGTCAACAGAGGCTAAACAGAATGTGTAGTCCCTGAGAAGCCTGCAAACTGTACAGGCTTATCTTGGACTATACTTAAGGCACATGCATAAAGCCATTAAGTGTATTTCAAAGAGACCGGTTCAAATATTTTCTCGCAGACAAAGCCGCCCGATGGCCAGCAGAAGGCTGGGCGCAGTGAGGATGCAGAGGTAGAGAAGGCGCGAGCCCAACTGGAGGAGTCCAGTGCACTCATGAGGAAACTGGATGAAGACATCGCGCGCGTCCTTGACCTTGAGAGCCATGACGAGGATCACAACTCTGATAAAAGGGACTTAGTCAAACATTCAGGTGGGGGTTTGAACCAGCAAGGCAGGGCTGGGATTCAGATATGTTGTTATACACAATTTAAAAGGGGGTAGATTGGTGCTTGTCTGTAGGTCAGATTGTCCACATAAATTGTTAACCCTTTGAGGGCTGGAACTGGATTTTGAAGGCCTTTGCAAACAGTTTGGATCCAGATGAGACGCCACAGAACGTGGCGTCTCATCAGGATCCAAACTGTTTGCTATTCTGATAGTATTCTTTGAAAAAAAAATCAAATAAATGCTAATTTTAGAAATTCAGCGGACGACATTTTAGCAGACGAAAAATTTCCCAGCATGCAAAGGGTTAATATTTTGTCGAACAAACTTCTTTCACATTTCTCATTTGATTTTTAACTTAAAATATGTTAACACCATGCAGTGTAGATTGTTAAGAAACTTGTTTTGTTTGTACTTATCCACTTATTCTTCAGTTATGTGTACTTGAACTTAGCCACGGGCATTACTGCCATTGAAAATGTTTGTGGCGTTGTTTGTGAAGCTACTGTCACATTTCTCCAGCAACTAAATTGAAACTGAAAATATGTCAGAACCTTCTGGTATAGATGTACACGACATTTCATCCCAATGATCCACATATTTCTGAGTTATATGTCCTTTAACATAGCTGACAGAGCAATGGGTGGGTATCAAACATGTTTGTTTCAAAGCTGTAGTTTAAATTGAAGTGCAACAGAAGATTGATTGTTGCTTAGCAGAAACAAGGTAGATGAGGTATAGGATACATTTGTATTGTAAATGGTGTGGTGGGGATACCTACCTTAATGTAGTGTAGATCTTACGTTTAGATCAAGACAGGTGCTACATAAGTAGAATTTGAATGATAAATGCTATTGACAGTTATTATTTGTTGCATGACTGAGAGTGTATGATGAATAAGTCTAGCAATACGTGTGTGTTTGATACATTTTCAGACACAGAATCCATGACTGACCTTAATGACAGTTTTCAGAGTGCATCTTCTACAGCCAGTGGGGGTGAGCATTGCCATAATAACATCATGAGATCCATACACATTAAAATACATATTCAGCATGATAATTCCAGGGCTTGTTTCTTACCTTTCACTTGCTAAAATGTTAAATACCAAGGAGGTTGCAGTCACATGCAAAGTTCAAAGTTGCCTTTGATAGAACAATTAGTATGTTCTATAATTTCATCATATATCTGGCCATCTGAAACTAAGTTAGCACAAAAGTTAATTGTATTTAGATGTTTTGTTGTGCTTAACACCTGTGTAACTGGCTCAAAGGTCAAGGCAACACTGACAGGTCAAATATCAGAGATAGGTATGATACAGCTAGTTCACAACTTTTTCAATGATATAATACAAATCTCATGACATCTAGTTTTAGCAACATTTCCCCAAAGTTTGTTTTTTTGTCCAATCATGTATCATGGGGAGTATTAGTCTGTTACACTTTGATTTTTTTTAGGGAACATATTCGATAAAAAAGTGATTAACATATTTACAATTTCTTTGCATGCCCAGATCTGACTCGAGTCTTAGTGAACAGCCCCCGGGTTCCAGCGGGTGATGGCCCCACTCATTCGGGCACAGACCCCACCCCGTCTAGCAGCTTTCACACTGCACACAGCCTCTCTGACTCCTCATCAGGTAAGAAATGTGTGTCTCAGTGTAGGCCCTTGTGTGTATGTGATATATGTTTTCTAGTTTTTGTATGCACAGGCTGTGATTGTTCCAACAGGACAATCGTATAGTTTATAAAACATAAATTTTCAAGAATTTTATGGGAAGATTTTAATATGTTTAAAGAGAAAGCGTTCTTTTCAAGATTGGTTCTATTAAATTGACTATATGTATGCTCTCCAATTTGTTTCTTTCTAATTTTTACCTATATTTAATCAGAAGAAGGCATAGACATAGCACAGTTTGGGGTAATTATTAACCTGTAGTACCAGTATATTTTGTTTGGTTGATGGAAGTCCAGGTATTCGTTATTTTTTAACTCCAATGTGTCAGTATGTGTTATGCTTGGTTGACATTATTTCAATATGAATTTTGATAGGTTGACATTATTTCAATATGAATTTTGATTGGTTGACACCTGGCCATTATGCATGTTTGGTAGACATTTGGCCAATATGTATTATGATTGATTGACACTGTGCCAATATGTAGTTGGTTGGTCGACACTGTGTCTTTACCGGTATGTATTTCGATTGGTTTCCACATTGCAAATATGTACTAAACTCGATTAATATTTGTATTGTTTTTCAGGTATTTCTGTGTTGCCATCGCTGACCCAATTAAACCGAAGCCCCAGTCAGACTGTGAGCCTGAGTCAGGCAAACCTTGAAGCCGCAAGGGAGCCCTGTGACAACCCGGGGCTCCCTCACAATGACAACGCCTATGACGAGTACCTGGCTCGAGCCCTGCAGGAGGAGTGTGTGCTAGAAGACCAGATGCATGATGTGAACTCGGGGATGCAGCCAAGAAACGATACAGAGATTTCGGAAAAAGTGGGTGGAGGGTGTCAGAGTGATACGAAGTCAGGTGCGTCTGAGAGCGTCACAGAGAGTCAATCAGAACCTACTGATGAAAGTATGCAGGATGGTCTTAAGCTGAAGACTGGGACAAGATCTGCCATTGAGAAAGAATTGTCTCTCCTTCAGTTCTCTTCTTTGCAAATAACTGCCATGAAAGCTGTCCAGTGTGTGTTATCTAGTCAAAAGTACGGAGAGATGCTTTTAGTGCCGAAATCAGACCTTGTTGCAGATAGCAACAAAGCCCTTGCTGATGGGACTGTGATTAGAAAAGACGAGGATATGAAGCAGGTCATCTGCGGTTTCATGCGCAGGCTGATCCTGTTTGCAGCCAGTCCGTCGCCGTTCAAGAGGCCGGTGGGAGGGGAGGAGCTGGACCGCACGTGGACCATGCTTCAGAAACTGATTGTCACTGTACATGCTGAATCACAGACCAACCTGCCTGTACTCAGAGGTACTTTTTTAAGTTTTCCATTGCTTTATTGTTTAATACTTAGTTTTTCATCAAATTGGAAACAGAAAACTTAAGGTATAGTTATGCTATTGTAAACAACATTTAAATTTTCAGTTTTAGAATGCAAGTAATTATTTCAAACTACTGTCCATTCAATTTATTACTAAGTTTATATATGTGACATACTGTAATGGCTTAAAACAAAATAACAGTAGGCTCTACAGTAGGCTCTACTAGATAATCTAACATTAATCCTATTACTAGTCTTCTTCTTACCATGAAATATTTTATCAGAAATAAGAAACTAAAACATAATTGTTTCAATGGTCATTTGTTCGGTTTCAAAGAATGTTGTATAAAAAAAATAATTAATCAATTGAGTTAGTGTTTCTATTTTAATTGCTTTATAAACCTTATAGAGAAGTACCTACCCCTGCTATCAAGTTCCGATGGGTTCCCACCTAGCAGTGACAAGATTGGGCCACCCCAGGGGAAGCCTTCCCTCTACCAGCTGTTTCCAGGACAACGAGGTCAGGACCAAGACCCCCAGAGGTCACTGCAGCAGACGTCTATTTTACAGTTTATCAGGACTGGGTAAACGCTGTTTTCTTGTTCTTTCTGAAATAAATTAACATTCTTTATTGGGGAGTTCACATTGAAGCCTACACTCGCACTTGTGGAGATGACCTCTTGGCTCAGAACATGGTTTAAATTCAACCCCTCCAACTAATCTTTCTGGATACTGACTGTCTGAGTTACATAAATCCCAATGACACTGTTTAACTATATTTTATCTGCACTTTAGAACTCCAAATCGTTTATTTACTGATTAACAACGGTCAATCTAAACATTCCATTCAATTGCAGTAGTGTGTCCGCATTAGACACAGCAGTTTCACTATCATTGTTCCACAGTCATGATACTGTTTCTTCTCACAGGTCAGTGGACAGCGGTCTGTTGCGGGGAGGCAGGGTGCGCAGTCTGCCCCACTTTGTGAGCCGCACACAGCAGGATGGAACAAGTCTTGCTGGCAGCCAGACCCCACAGCTGCCACGGCTCTTACCAAGAGAGGTAGGTAACCATGGCAACATCAACATTCATTTGTTGCAGATTAATGCCTGTTTTCTATATTTGAAATATTTTGTCCCTGGCAATTTCATTTACAGATTTTAAATTATCAGATTTAAACTTGGTTGTTTCATTTCTTACCCTGTAATCATTTTCTTTCCTTGTTGCTGGGCGAAATTTTGCCAAATTGACATTCAAAATGACATGACTGCCATAACGATCATTGCAGTCCATTGTGAGCGTTCCAACACCAGCCCCTCCCCTAAGGGGCCCGCCCCCGCCCCAGTACACGACGGCCGTGTGCCCAGCCCCTGCCCTGAAGCAGAAGAGGCGTGTCCATCGCACCCCCTCACCCTCTGTCCTGCCCACCATATATGCTCCACTTATTGAGATGGGCTTCACTGTCACACACATTGAGCAGGCTCTTGAGGAAACAGGTGAGTTAGTTTTAACCTATTTATTTTGTTTTGCTTAATTGTTTTGAAAAGCTTTTTATAACCCTCTTCCCCTCATTACGAAGTTAAGGGGGCTATACTGCTATCATGTCTGTCTGTCCGTCTGTCCATAGACGCAAAGTCAAGGTGCGTTCTCCTACACCTGTCATGTGCAATTTTTGCTTTGACTTTTTGGCGTCGGCATTAGAGCTTAGAGGTTAAAGATTTTTAGTTTCTCAGAAATAGCTTTATGGATTGCATCTTAATCTGTAAACATGTATTTCCCAGATTTAACTTATTCCATAGACAAAGTTTCTAGTTTGAAATTTGTCAAAATTAGGGGCCATTTTACAAAAAAATACATAAGCTCTATGCTCTATGAAGGCAGTTTAAAGTTTTTTCTAACAGTCAAACTCTTTTCAAATGTAAACAAACCGTGGAAAAAAAAGTAAAAAAATAAATAAACAAATAAAATCCTCAAAGTATCTCTGTTTTCTTCTAAACTTGCCAGGTGTAGACCAGTGGGAGGTAACGTCACAGGGGGTCAACAGCCTGGCCACATGGATGATTGAGCACCCTCAGGATGCAGGACCCTCTGCAGCCCCGTGTTTGGCCCCTTCTGTGACCCCTGCTGACCCCAAGACCTCTCATACAGAACCCAGCTCTGAGTCCAGTGTACAGGAAGTACCCAGCAGGTGAGTCTTGCATGATTATTGCATGGGATAGTATCTATCATGGGTGAAGGATTTATTTATTTTTTTGGGGGGGGGGAGGTGTTCAGCATTTGTACTTATTTCAGTAGTTTTTTTAAGTGTCTTGGAGTGAAATATTTTGAAGACCTGATATCAGTGCTTTCACATGTAAATACCTTTATTAATGTAGTAGTATCTGCTACAGGAAGAGGGAAAATTTCAAATCATATTAAATCCAATGACCTCTGTTTTCAAATTGGAAAAATTCTCAACCTTGAACGAAAACATGTTTGCTTAAAGCTTTAATATTTAATCTTTCAAATGAAGGAATCAGCCATCATTGCCATTTTAATGAATATTATTACTTAATATAATAAAATATTAACCTGTATTTGCCTAAAAATGTTTTAGCCTAATTGCTCATCAAATAATTCAAGCTTTACTACTCACCAATTTGTTGATGTCTGTGTCATGCTTTGGTAAGAAAATAAGGCAATATCTCAAGCAGAAAAAGGGTTTCCACTCTATAACTTTAGCTTGGATACAGGTAGTTTGCTGTAGTTTCGTGTGTAGGTAGCTTACATACAGACCTAGGTTGGGATTGAATTTGGAGCCAGTAGGGTCACTGTTCCTCAAAATTAAGGGTTTTTTACTCAATAAACTTTGTTTGGATAGCTTACATACCGACCCAGGATGGGAGGGCTGTTGGGGCCAGTCACTGTTACTTAAAATAGAAAAACGGTTATCACTAAAAACAAATGAGTTTGATGGTGGAACTTCGCCGGATTTTTTTTTGTGGGTAGCTTACATGCAGATTTTGTTACAAAGTTAATCAAATAAAAGTAGATGTAGGAGAAAATCTAAATTTTTGTCTTGGTCACATTTCTTTGTAAACAGGTCTTCAATGAAGTAAGAAATCATGGTAATAAGATTGGGGTTGTGGGCGTGTGGGTGGTGACAAACAGTCAGGTGGTTTCTGGTCGATAACTTAATTTCGGTCGATAACTTGAGTTTGTATTGACGAATCTTAATGAAACTTGGGATGTAGCAAGCTTGCACAGAGATCTAGCTTGGGATGCTTTTTGGGCATGTCGGATAAGGCTCAAGGTCACTTTTCCCAAAAATAGAAAAATCAATTATTTGTGTTTGGATGGAGGTATTATATTGATATTGTGTGTGTAGGTAGATTACACGCAGACCTTGAGATTGAATTTTGGGCCTGTCAGGTCAAGGTCACAGGTACTCAAAATAAGAAAACTCTTTAAAAGGACTGCCACTAAAACAGGCTCACAAGTAAGCTTCGTTGAATAACAGGGCTTAATGCATAAGCGTAAAGTGTTGTCCCAGATTAGCCTGTGCAGTCTGTTCAGGCTTATTAGGAATGAGACTTGTCCCATTTATGGAATTTTTTGTTCAAAGAAGGTCTAAACGAGAATCCATCGCAGGTGGAAAGTGTTGTCCCTGATAAGCCTGCACAGACTGCACAGGCTAATCTAGGACGACACTTTATGCACATGGGTTAATACCAGTTATTCCAGAATGAGGCTCAATTGTTCTATGTCTCCAGGGCCAGTGTCCCAGTTGGAGACCCAGTGGACCTGTCAGAGTACCTGGAGGAGGTGGGGGAGGCCCCGGGCATGATACGCCGACCCCGCGTCCTGGCGCGGTCCAGACACAGGGACATCCGCAGCTTCCTCTCCAACATTGGTAACAGTCGTAACCAATGAATAGTGTCATGCCACGCTAATTCAAAAATATACTACAGAATAATATTTAGGCTATTGATGATTCCAAATGTAGGTATTAGTCGAGTGGGTTATGGTTTGACATAAAAAAAATATCACAAGCCAAGAGACCCATACACACTCATGGAACAATCAACTATCGTAATTTCCCTTTTGATATTAATTATCATTATTGTCTGGCTGTCTGTCTCGTCTGATATTGCGTGTGAAAAGGCTCGGCTCTGTCTCTCTGTCACTCGGTCTATCAGGCAGTTTTGAAGACTGGTTTATCTGGCCGTCTGGCATACAATATTCAAACTTGCAGGTATTGTGTCTTATGACTTAATGTTATGGATATGGAATGTGTATCATCCTACATTAACAATAACAAAAGTTAAGCCCCTTTTTCGAGTTACAAGTTCTATAACATTACCCTACATATTACAACTTGCGGCGTTGGGAAGTATCCTTCGACACTATTGTGACAATTTCTACCTGTCGCTGACTGTGGCATCTGTTGGTAGAGAACAACGACCGACATGAGCGCACTGAGAGGACTAGACATGAAGCAGAAAGAGGTGAGAGGCGGTCAGTGCTTGACCTTTACGATGAACTCTGTGACCTCCAGGAGGAGTTGGCCAGCGACGTTACCATGGACGACATCTTCAACTTTGAGAACAGAGAGACGTTAGACCTCTTTACTGCTCTGGTATGATTTATGGCATATATTACAACATTTATGATATAGAGCTTACTTGTTTGGTTTCAGTATAAAAAATATTGTATTTTAATAATGTTATTGCTGTATACTTAAATCATTTGTATGATATTTGTTAGAACATGTACAAATGTCCTTGAGTCATACATGTTTGTGTATTCTGAAATTGCAAATATTAAATTTATAAATATGATAACATAATGATTACAATGGTTTCTCAGTGTTTTAGAAGGAGAACATTGCTTTTCTTTCTGTGTCCTTTCATCATCATATATTGTATTGGATTTTTATTTTGAATGTCTTTTTCTTAGAATCTGTTGATTGCCCTTACAATTGGATAATCCACATACTTGTATAACAGCTTTGTTGTTCAGAATGTTTGAGGGTTTCTTGTGTAATTGAGCACTGACTGACCATTTGCCTATTGTCAAAAGCACCCAAAACATCTTGATTTAAGTATGGCACGGTAAGCTGTGATTTTGCTCATTGCTTTTCTAGAGACGTGATCTTGAGGAGGATCTATCAGTGGTGTGTGACCTCTGTGGAGAGAGGACCTTCACTTTCAACCGTCACATGAAGACAACCCATCCAGGATGCGGAGGTGGGTGGGGTGGGTTTGTTAAAGGCAGAAATATAAGTCCGTTGGTAAATTCAAACAAATAAGGAGATATTACCAAAGAAGGATTCAAAGGGCCTGTAGGCTTTTAAAAGATATTTGAGATTGGCCCTTCCACTCATATCATCCGTTGTAACTTAAGTAGATGTATGATGATTGAACCAAATAACATGTTTTGTATATTGTTAGAATAATTTGATAATAGATTAAGTCTTTGTTCTCTTTCATTTCAAAAGTTTGAAAACAATTTTCAACATCTTTTTATGACCTCTTCATAGAAGGCAGCATATAGCAGTTGCATTGTTGTCTGTCTGTCTGTCTGTCCTCCCAAAGTTCCCTGTCTCAACAATTACTTTGCTTCATATTGATGGATTTCAAAAATGTCCGCAATCATAAGATGTTGTGTAGGATTTAAAACTTGTCTCCCTATCTCAAAGGTCAAGGTCACACTTAGAGGTCAAACAACAAAATTGGCCATAAACAGATTGAAAATTCTTCTCTCAGCCTTCACTTTGCCATATATTGATGGATTTTGACTAACTTGACTAACTCAGTGTAAAATATAGTAAGACATTTTGGATATAAAACCCTATTAAGTACCTCAAAGGTCAATGTCACACGTCAAAGTTCAAATAAGGCCATTTAACAGCTCCACAAATTCCTGTTTCAGCCATATATTGATGGATTTTAAAATAAAATTGCCCAAATGCAATCCATCATAAGATGACCTGTCACATGTAACACTCGTCTTTCAACCTCAAATGTCAAGGAAAGCACTTCGAGTTCAAAGGTCAAATTTGGCCATAAAACGGCTTGTCTGGTGTACAGCTTTATCAGTCCTCATGCTATTTTAAAATTACTTGCCACTAAAGACCACCATGAGGAGACTGCATTTTATTTGTAACAAAACGTCTATAACTCAGAGGTCAAGGTCACACAAAGAGGTTGAAGGTCAAATTTGGCAATAAAATATCTTTTCCTGGCTGTAACTTTGCTATTCATCATGCATTGAAAATAAATTACCACAAATGACTACTATGAAGAGACTGAGTGATGTGTATCATTACCTCAAAGGTCAAGGGCACACTTAGGGGTAAAAAGTCAAATTTTGCCATAAACTGCTAGTATTAGCAGAGATT
Organism: Dreissena rostriformis; assembly: GCA_007657795.1. Taxonomy (NCBI): domain Eukaryota; kingdom Metazoa; phylum Mollusca; class Bivalvia; order Myida; family Dreissenidae; genus Dreissena; species Dreissena rostriformis. The sequence continues at coordinate 19,690 of VMBQ01002035.1, read as the reverse complement.
GAAGACAAACGTGGAATGTGACGCATCCGTTTTCTATTGACACATGTCTTGATTATCTATATTTTAGCTCTGAGCGACCTTTCCGCATTAGACAAAAACATACCCCAAAAACACATAGATTTAAGTTTTCTTTATTCAATAAGTAGTAAAAATGTCGAAGTTTCAATTATCCTGAATAAAGGATTTTTATTCAGTTATTATACTACTCTGCCTTAATATATCTGGTACACACCTTATATTCCCCATACATCTTAAACAGGAAGCAGTGACAACCATGGTTACCGCAGCAATGGCTCCTACTGCAGCGGTTGGTTTGGTGGGCAGTGCGGGACTGGCCACCCGTTCTACCTGCTGTGTCTGGGGTGTCGCAACCGCTACCTGGGCGGTGCTCAGCCTGGACACACTGCTGGGAACCAGGGGGAGGGGAGTCGAGATGAGTTCCAGGACAGCATGGACTCAACGCTCACATTAGGTGGGGTGTGCCCTGGAGGCACTAGCCTTGATCACTGGGTCAATAATTGTTGATTTTACAGTATCAGCAATGCTTAATCAGCATTTGTGTTATAGTATGATTCTTTGAAGAAGTCATTGATAATACAAACATAATGTTCTAATAAACAAAAAAAATCAGTTTGAATTTCCAGTCTGACATGGGAAAAAAGGTTCTCTTTGTCATATGTAATGTATAACCCAATAAGGCCTATAATATTCGTTAAAGGATGTCCGGTTAGCACAGTGGTTGTTTCAATTGCTTCTCATGTCTGCGACCTGGGTTCAATCCCCCAGCACATATGAGTTACATTTGTATTCACCATACCAAAAAAGGTAGAATTTTTACTTGCTACTCCGTTTTCTCTCCTCAGCAAAAGATCATATCAAATTGAATATCTTTCGGTAAAAAATAAAAAGCTGGAGATTGCAGCTTTAATTGAAAATTTGTCCCAACACTCCTTTCCTGACATAATGCAGTCTCAGGCACAGAAAGACTTCATAACCTTTAAAATACACAAACAATGTGTTTTAAAAAACAACCTAGCTCCATCAGTATAATTTTTAACTTTGTCTAAACCACAGAGCAATTGTTAAAACCAAGCATTTTCAAAGTGGTACGTCCTGTACATAAATTGAATTTATGTGATAAAACTGCCCTCACAGATTTACTGAGCCCCGGGGAAACTGATGGTACCCTGCTGTGCCTTGACAACCCGGAGAAACTGCATCAGCTCCTGGGCCTCACAGACAAGAGCCCCACCCCTGACCCTGTGACCTTCCCCAAGCCCGACCCCCTGGGGTCACTGTGTTTGAAGCTTTCTGTAGAGGAGAGCAATTCACCAGGTAGGCAATTTACTTGATTGTCATAGCCGACCAAGGGAATGATTGTGTTTAATATGTACTTGGATAATTGATAATTGTCCAGGTTGACATTTGTGGTCAAGGTAATCAGCATTGCCCATCTTGTCCTTAAGCAAATATATATAAATTACATTCAACATTTTACAAGAATATACAATAAAAGTGTATGTACATGTGACCAACCGCATATACCTAAAAATAAACATTTTAATGCAAGATTTTGACCACATTTTTTGCTGTGAGCACAGTCAGGATTGTAAAGCTCAAACTTTTAACTTAACATCTATCATTGTTAAACAAAGAAAAGGAAAGAAATTAAGAATTTGACAATCAGGGTTTCCTGTGGCTTGAACTTTCCTTTAGTTAAATTAACCAAACTATGATAAAAACAAATTGAAAGACAAAAAAGTTGTTGTCAAATGGCAATCATTTATGATAAATGAGAAGATTGGCAGCCATGATCTTACTTGGTGAATTCCAGAGAAAGAAAGGTAATGATTGTTATGAACATGGTAACTGTACCTCCGTCAGGTACACGTCAGAGTTCCCCGTTGCTGGAGAGCAAGCAGCGTTCCCTTCCCGAGCAGGTGGCAGGCCTGAAGACCAGTGCTGAGCGCCGTCGCGCCGTGCATGAAACCACCCGCGCAACCCAGGTGGTCATTGCCCGCACTGTCCTTCTACAGGCGCTCAATGTACTTGCGGGCAGGTGGGTCTCAAAGGGGCTTGTGTACATGAGCCTCGTTCTGGGAAAACTGGGCTTGATTAATGTGCGTAAAGTGTTGTCCAAGATTAGCCTGTGCAGTCCGCACAGGCTAATCATGGACAACACTTTCCGCTTATATGGATTTCTTTTGTTTAAAGGGAGTCTCTGCTGAACAAAAATCTAGTTAAGGCAGAATGTGTCATCCCTGATTAGCCTGTGCAGACTGCACAGGCTAATCTGGGACAACACTTTACGCACATTCATCAAGCCCAGTTTTCCCAGAACGAGGCTCATGTATTTGTACAGCAACATCACTAGCCATCCTTAATAGGCATCCACCGTGGTTAAAACCTATGAACACCTCAATAAAAGTCTGTTGTCCATTACATTAACCTCTTTGCCACCTAGGCTTTTATGTTATGATCCTTACAGTTACCAAGTAATCCACATTTACAAAAAGATGAGAACACAAAAAGGTGGGATATCCACTCAGTATTTAGTTTGTCCTTAACAGCACAAGACCAAACCAAATAAATAGAATACTTACATACAAATTAATTGCTTGAAATAAATAGCAGTGACATTTTTAAAATTCAACCAAATGTTGTTATTTCTTTCGTTCAGTTATGTTGCGGAACTGCCTTATATACTTGGGTATACCCAGAGAAATAAATGCTTGAATAATTGTGGGCCAAGTGTGGGGTTTGAGGCTGAAAAAAAATCGAAGAAAATGCTAGTTTTACAAATTCAGCAGACGACATTTTAGCAGACGACAAATTTGCCAGCATGCAAAGGGTTTAACCTGTTTTTCAGTGGCAGCACCTGTAGCTTGCCTGCCGCCCTGGACAAGATCGGTCTCTCAGATATCATGACAATCGTGCGCCTCATGTGTCTGTGCGCCGCGGGGCAGGTAGGCCCCACCGCTGGGGCTGGGGAAGAGGGTCAGGGGAGAGCACCCAGCTTCCTTGACAACCTCACTACAGCGATAGGCTCCCTTGTGGCAGAGAACAGCAAGGCACAGAACCAGCTGCTTAGACTCTGTATTCAAGTGAGTGTATTGGCAGAAGAAAAAACTAAATACACTTCTTAACAATCGCATGGTGGCTAGTTCTGTTGGTGGAGTTTGGGCCTGTCCATCATAGGTTCCTGAGTTCACTCTCTATAAATGTGTCACGTTCTGAGAAAACTGGACATAATGCTTGTGCGTAAAGTGTCGTCCCAAATTAGCCTGTGCAGTCCGCACAGGCTTATCGGGGGTGACACTTTCCGCCTAAACTGGATTTAACCTAAGAAGAGACATCATTTAAAAGAAAAATGTCATAAAAGTGGAAATTGTCGTCCCTGATTAGCCTGTGCGAACTGCACAGGCTTATCTGGAATGACAATTTACGCACAGTCAATATGCCCAGTTTTCTCAGAACACGACACAATTGTCTGGGGGTTGGTCATTAGTTAATTAATAAAAAGACTTGTCTGTAAAAGGAAATTAACTTTCATATGACAAAATTGGGAAACAAAATATCAATTTTACTTGAGCCTCAGTAAGCATAGACTAATTAGTGACTTTTTCTGCTTTTTGTGGATTTTTTTCTTTTAGTTTCTTCTAAATGCAAATCCATTTTAGATGGAAATTGTGTCGCTGATAAGTCTGCACAGGCAAATCTGAGACATTTCTTTACTGACATGCATTAAGACTCCTTAGTGGAATATTATCTCTAGTGAACCTTTTAGAAAACCATTATATTCCAAATTCAATTATTTCTACTTGCAAAAGAGTGCAATACTTAATAATAAATATTGACAACTTTTCCACATGTAAGTGTGAAAAGACCGATAAAGTAGTTCAATCCCAACTCTTGCTGGCTTTTCCAATTGCTCTACATAATTGCATTGAGCTCAAACAACAGTGAACACGTAAAATATAATCATACAGGTTAATTTCTAAGTTTTTATCAATCTTTGAAACCTGCTTTCTAAAAGTAACAGAATGGTGTGTTTAAATAAAAAATATGTAAAATGATTCAAAATAAATGATGCAAAAGTACGTTGATAAAAACACTAAGTTTTTTTTCTAACAATTATAAAAAGAAAAACATTAAACTGTGTGTTTAGCAAGATTTCCTTTTTTCCCTTTTATTTATCTTGATCATTCTATATCCGGCATGGTGTGGTGTCAACTTTTAACTCATTACTACTCTAGAGGCCACATTTTTTATCAAGTCTTAAACAAACTTGGTCAGAATTTGGCTGAGTTCAAATCTGGGTCAGTTGCATCCAAAAACTAGGTCACTTGGTCAAATCTTAAAAAAACCTTGTGACCACTCTAGAGGTTCAATTGTATGACTCAATCTTGATGAAACTTGGTCAGAATGTTTGTCGTGACAATATCTAGGCTGTGTTCGAATCTGGGTCATATGCGTCCAAAAACTAGGTCACCTGGTCAATCCTGTTACCACTCTAGATGCCATATCTGTGACTTAATCTCAATGAAACATGCTACAATTGCTAGTCCTAGTTTGAATTTTAATCACATATTTCCAAAAATTAGGTCACCAAGTCAAATCTTACAAGACGCCACATTTATGACTACTTCTTCACCAAACCAGTTCAAGTTGATATTTGACAATGTGTGTACCTTGAACTCAGTTGAGTGTTTCAGGACCATCATTGCCTTCTTGTTTCTATTTTATTTCCAAAATTTCCATGTAACGCTTTATTAAAAAAGCTTTTATTTATAAAAGGGACTTATATTTTTACTTTTTTAGCTCACCTGATTGCTCAGGTGAGCTTTTAGGATCGGTCTTTGTCCGTCGTCCGTCCGTCGTCCACATTGGTTTGTAAAAACTCTAGAGGCTACATTTCTTGTCCGATCTTCATGAAACTTGGTCAGAAGATTTGTCCCAATGATACCTCGATCGAGTTCGAAACTGGGTCATGCTGGGTCAAAAACTAGGTCATTAGGTCAAAAAAAAAGAAAAATCTTGTAAACACTGTAGAAGTCATATTTCATGCCCAATCTTCATGTAACTTTGTCGAAATGTTTGTCTTAATGATATGTTGGTTGAGTGCAAAAGTGGTTCCGGTCTGTTGAAAAACATGGCCGCCAGTGGGCGGGACAGTTTTCCTACATTGGCTAAAGAGAAACCTAGTAAACACTCTAGAGGCCACATTTCTTGCCTGATCTTCATGAAACTTGGTCAGAAGATTTGTCCCAATGATACCTCGATGGAGTTCGAAACTGGGTCATGCTGGGTCAAAAACTAGGTCACTAGGTCAAAAAAAGAAAAACCTTGTAAACACCGTAGCAGTCACATTTCATGCCCAATCTTCATGTAACTTTGTCAAAATGTTTGTCTTAATGATATGTTGGTTGAGTTCAAAAGTGGTTCTGGTCTGTTGAAAATCATGGACCAGGTCAAAGCTTGAAAAACCTTGTTTATCTTTAACCACAAAGCACGCAGCTTTGATATTTGATATGTGACAAAGAT
>VMBQ01002035.1:0-11877 GCA_007657795.1 Dreissena rostriformis | reverse complement strand
GGGGGGGGGGGGGGGCAGTACATAAACATGCAATTACAGTTAGTTTTGAAATAACGCAGCATAAAACATATAACACATTACTATATGAAGTTGGGAATAAGACTGCAAACTTGGAATATACTTCAACAATGCTTTATATGCAGTTTAACCTGTCATATTTATACATTTTTACCAAGTATATGTAAAATAGAGACCTGCATATATAATTGCATCATTTAAATTTATGTTACCAGAAACTTTGGTTATTAAAACAAATCCTGCCAAAATGGATTTCATGCATGCACGAACAATTTTAAAAATACTGTTAAAATGGTATTAAATATAATTATTTTCAAAGAAAAAGTCATGGAAAAGTGCTTATAGACAGAATTGTACAAAGATATATTCAAAATATGCAGTAAACAGTTTTGTGTAAGAAAATCACCAAAATTATGTCCATTCTAAGTTTGATATTGTAGTCAATATTCATGTTATACAATGTTATTAATCTAAAAGCTTCACCATTGGTTAAGAATATTTTTAAACCCCAATTTATTCAAAGACAGGACCAATTGAATGTATGGTAGATACCAGGAAAAAAACAGTTTAACGAGATCTGCATGAAAACAAAATAAGGGCTCTAAAGCTGGCCAAATATTTGTTTTGTAAGCCACAACTAATAAACTTTTTTCCATTACAGCACCTTCTCTGTATTCTCGAAGTTGCAAACATTTCTGNTGCATCATTTAAATTTATGTTACCAGAAACTTTGGTTATTAAAACAAATCCTGCCAAAATGGATTTCATGCATGCACGAACAATTTTAAAAATACTGTTAAAATGGTATTAAATATAATTATTTTCAAAGAAAAAGTCATGGAAAAGTGCTTATAGACAGAATTGTACAAAGATATATTCAAAATATGAAGTAAACAGTTTTGTGTAAGAAAATCACCAAAATTATGTCCATTCTAAGTTTGATATTGTAGTCAATATTCATGTAATACAGTGTTATTAATCTAAAAGCTTTACCATTGGTTAAGGATATTTTTAAACCCCAATTTATTCAAAGACAGGACCAATTGAATGTATGGTAGATACCAGGAAAAAAGACAGTTTAACGCGATCTGCATGAAAACAAAATTAGGGCTCTAAAGCTGGCCAAATATTTGTTTTGTAAGCCACAACTAATAAACTTTTTGCCATTACAGCACCTACTCTGTATTCTAGAAGTTGCAAACATTTCTGATACAAATAAAAATGCTGCAAAAAATCTTCTGAAAACAGTGCTTGAAAATGAATGTGATGTTCAACACCCACTGTTCAGCATACCAAAATTGAATTAAAAATTCAGATTTTAAACACTTTGAATTATCGGTAACAATGCTATTTGAAAAAGAAATTAAAGATAATATAAGCAGCTATGAAAATGGGACCTAATGCATTTGCGGAAAGTGTTGTCCCATGTTAGCCTGTGCAGTCCACACAGGCTAATCAGGGACAACACTTTCTGCTTTCATGGAATATTTCGTTAAAAGGTGTCTCTTCTAAACAAAAATCCCTTCTAGGCAGAAAGTGCATAAGGCCCAATTTTCCCAGAGAACTCATATATATTCCCAGTGTCGGGCAGTGAGACGCCCACTGAGAGGCCGGTGAGTATGGTGTCCATGATGGATGCCCTGGCTGCCTGCACCCTCTCCAAGTTTGTGGACATGCAGTACCGGCGATGGGCAGGCACACAACTTGTCAGGTACATGTTTGGTATACAACTCATGATTGAAGTTTGGACACAAAATGTCTTCTTTTTTACTGGAATGAACTTTGCTTTGAAGGATTAATTCTGGAGACTTTTGTACTGTGAATCATTCCCTGCGGATTATGATATGTATGTGTATTATAAAATTAATTATGGTGATCAGTAACTAACAGCATTATTGTACAACTTAGGCTGTGTTGTGTTTTTTCGTGAGAATGTAAACTAGTATATCTGTACTAGGCAAAACTCCTAACCCATGTAATTATAAGCATGATCAATATGTAGTTTTGAACCTGAAACTACAGATGGTTTAAGAATATCTAAGCTGCCGGGTCAATTTGAGCATAAAAATATCACTTCGAAAACAAAATAAAATTTTGCAGATGATATAAAAGAAACTCATTTAAACCTTTTAACAAAAACATTTTTCAATGGCAATATATATCAAGTGCGATGGGATATTTAACTAGTGTAGTTGTAGTATAATTGGCTTATAATTTCGTACATGTATTTATTATGAATAATCAGTGAATTCAAAATGGATATCAATACAAGTCTACATACATAGGCATAGTTTTAAAGCTTTCAGAGTTTCTCTTCCAGTGCATTATTATAAGAAAACATATTTTTATTAGCCCCTTCAAAGAAGGCCGCATATAGATGTGGCGCTTCTGTCTGTCTGTGCGTTCGTGCTTCTGAGCATCCATCCTGGACTCCAGATATCCGTTTGAGAATAACTGTCTTAGCTATAACTTAGCCATATATTGATGGATTTTAAAATAACTTGGCACATATGTCAACCAGTATAGGACAACGTGTTACCATATTAAATCTTATATCACTTGTCTTCCTATCTCAAAGGTCAAGGTCATACTTAGAGGTAAATTGTCAAATTTGGCCATTAACAGCTTCTTATTGACATTAGTGGAGTTTCTAGACAAAATTTAAATGTGGGGGCATCTATGTATTAAGGACACATGTCTTTTAAAAAGGAATGACTATATTAAAAAAAATGTAATTCTGAATTCCAATTCCAGGTGTATTGCCTCACAGTTGGAGAAGAAATGCCTGGAGCGACCCCAGGTTGACCTTGGGACCGACTTGACTCCTTGTAGCGTGACAAATTTGAAAGGTCACCAGAACAGGCTGTGTGGCTGCATCTGGAGCAGAAAGAAATCACTGCTGGCAACCAGGTGGGTATGGGTTGGCGTTCACTGAGCACCTGCAGCCAATAAATATGGATAACTATAGCCAATCCAAAAGATATTCGAAGTCAAATTCCTTGTCTTAATCTTATCCAAAACTTAACCAAAACGTGCAACTGTTCAGATATCTATTTTTTTATACAATCGCTAACCAACTAGATATCCTAAAATTGAAGATAACCAAAAGTTTTCCGCTGGATAAGAGTTATCAAGATTAATATTGGCTGCTGATCCTGATTTCTAAACTTTTCGTAAGGATACCCAGCCTAACTGGTTCCTTATTTTGTTCATAAAAAAATAGAATTACCCAATTTATTATCTAATAACACAATATTTGTATTTTTTGTCCCCTACCGGTTTCACCAGAGGGGACTTATGGTTTGTGCTCTGTGTGTGTGTCAGTCAGTTAGTCGGTCAGTCTGTCTGTCTGTCTGTCTGTCAGTCCGTCACTCTTTTCTGGATCCTGCGATAACTTCAAAAGTTCTTCATATTTTTTCATGAAACTTGAAACATGGATAGATGGCAATATAGACATTATGCACGTCATTTCATTTTGTTCCTACGTCAAAAATTTTGGTTGCTATGGCAACAAATGTATAAAAAAATATAAAAAATCTGACAATGGTGGAGCCGGTTGGGGACATCATTGCTTGGCAATAGTCTTGTTAATTATGCCCCCCTTCGAAGAAGAGGGGGTATATTGTTTTGCACATGTCGGTCCGGCCGTCGGTCGGTCCGTCCACCACATGGTTTCCGGATAATAACTTAAGAACCCATAGGCCTGGGATCACAAAACTTCATAGGGAAATTGGTCATGACCGGCAGATGACCCCTATTGATTTTCAGGTCACTTGGTCAAAGGTCAAGGTCACAGTGACCTGAAGCAGTACAATGGTTTCCGGATGATAACTCAAGAACGCTTAGGCCTGGGATCACGAAACTTCATAGGGACATTGGTTATGCATGATGATGACCGGCAGATGACCCCTATTGATTTTCAGGTCACTAGGTCAAAGGTCAAGGTCACACAATGGCTGCCACTACAACTGACAGCCCATTTGGGGGGCATGCATGTTTTACAAACAGCCCTTGTTTTAATTTTATTGTGATTATCTTAAAGAAAATATTATTAAAATATCTAAATTGACAACCTTAGGAATTCATGCTTTATTGCAATATGAAAATAGTGAGCTGAAGAATTGTTGAGAAATCGGGACCTGAACCATTAATGAGCTGCGCTGTGAGAAAATGGGTCGTAAGCCATATGTGGCCATCGTAGCTCCACACCAGTGTTGGCGACCTTGTTATAAGACCGTGCAACCTTTCCAATATTATAGCGGACAGGGAAGCTTTTGATCGGACTTCCAGATTGCGATTGCGCAGGCTTATCTGGAGCCATGCTGGCTACATTTGGCATAAGACACATTTTTTTAAAAACCCAGCTCAAATTTTACTAAAGTTGTACTTCATTGACCTTGTAAGCCCCTACACTTTAAAATAAATATTCAAGTACACCTGACAATATTTATGAAATAATCAATATCAAGTCCAAACCTGTACTCTGTGTTGAGTAAAGTAATTTTACTCTGATATGCTTTAAGGTCAATGTCTAATCCAAACATTAAAGCAACATATAACAGGGGTATGATTTCTCTTCCTTTTATGTTGATGATTTCCTCTGTCGCAAGATAACTTATCAAAATGTGATGTACTTTTCTGTGTCTATTAAAATCTGAAGAATAAGTGTGGACCAAATAAGGGGTCTAGAGTATTTTCCTCCACTGAGATGCTTCAATAATCACATCCCTGATATTGTAAATTGTGAAATCCTTTTGTAGTCTATATGAGCCTCGTTCTGGAAAAACTGGACTTAATGCATGTTCGTAAAGTGTCTTCCCAGATTAGCCTGTGCAGTATGCACAGGCTAATCAAGAACGACACTTTCCGCCTGAACTGGATTTTCGCTGAGAAGAGACTTTCTTTAAACGAAAAATACCATAAAAGTGGAAAGTGTTGTCCCTGATTAGCCTGTGCGGACTGCACAGGCTAGTCTGGGGTGACACTTTACGCACATGCATTATACCCAGTTTTCTCAGAACATGGCTCATATTATGTCAAAACCTACAACTGGCATGTAAAGTGTGTGACTGTACAACTATGCTATCCCCTTCCAGTGGGTGTGATGGTGTGGTGAGAGTCTGGAACGTCCTCGGAAAGACGGGCGGTTGTCTGCAGCAGACATGCATCTTCAACTGCGGAGACCGCATTGCTGGGGAGCATCGGGAGGGTCAGGTGCTTGACAACCTCTCCTGGAACAGCTCGGGACGGCTGCTGGCCGCCTCTCTAGATCACATGGTCAACATCTGGGCTACTGAGGGTACAGCACATATAGCCATAGTTGTTTGCTTTCTGTGGGATAACGTGTGATTTCATTGGTGGAATAGGATACAGGATTTTATTATATGAGTCACGCTCTGGGAAAACAGGGCTTAATGCATTTGCGTAAAGGGAAAACACTTTCCGCCTAGACTGTCTTTTTTTTTTTTTATTTATTCCTTATATATATAAAGTGCCTTTACAGAGTTCCCAGCCAACCTGGAATTCAGGGAAAACCTAGAAAAAGACTTTCACTATGTCCAGTCAGGGAAAAGTCAGGGAATTTGGGAAAAGTTCCTGAAATCAGGAAAAAATCAGGGAATTTTGTTTGGTCAGACTTTCCCGACCTGTGTCGAAAAGTCCATTCAATTAAAACAGCAAATCGATTCCTCTGCTATGGTGGGTGTCTAAAACAAGAAATAGGTCGAAATTATGATCCTGGAATTTTCATTTTCCATCATGTTCATACAAAAAGCTGGGAACCCTGCTTTAAGTGAAAGTATATTTTTCTGTAAGGCAAATATTTTTGTCATGCATTATGGGATTTGGAAAACAATAGACAAAATGATCATCATATCGTATTTGTTTGGTAGGAGGTCATGGTCACCTGGATGTGCAGCCCCACTGGGTCACTGCCCTGGCGTGGGCTCAGTGTAAGCCGGTGTTTGGTGGTCAGATGTGGCTCAACACTGACCGCCTGCTGGTAGGTCGCCTGGACGGTTCTTTGGCCTATATCGACATGCTGGATACTGCGGGCTTCACACGCCATGAGCTCGAACACTGCTATAGGCCGGACGGTGAGTGGTTTGTGTGTTCAATTGCTGACTGTGATTGAGATGGTTAGGGTCCAGCCCTAACCCTGGGGTTTGCAAATTTAAAATGTTTGCTATGTTACTTCTCTTTATGCCAACAGAGCTTCAAAAAAACTTAGTTTAATGGACTCGTTTATCTTTTGAAAAGCACTTCTAAATGATTGGTATCAATTTACCTCTCGTTAGGTGTATTAGGCCTTAAGAAATGATTTATAAGTTCAAAATGATTAATTTCCATTTGTTAGTTGTTTGATGTGCTTTAAAGCAAACTCCATTGCCCTGATAAATTATGAATCTGGCCTCTTCCTATTCAAGGTTTCATATAATCAGGTATGTCTCAAGACTTTCTTTGCTGAAATGCTAATTTTGTTGACTTCGCAAGGTTTAAGCTACCCTTTGTTTTTCACCAAACATCTCCAAGTAGATTAAATGTCATTTGTATTTCAATGTAATTTATATTGGCCATGCTCTGTGAAAAAGGGGGTTTAATGAATGTGCGTTTAGTATCATCTCAGATTAGCCTGTGCAGTCTACACAGGCTAATCAGGGACGACATTTTCTGCTTTTATGATATTTTTTGTTTAACAAAAGTATCTTCTTAGCAATAATCCAGTTTAGGCGGAAAGTGTCGTCCCTGATTAACCTGTGTGGACTCTTTTTGACTCTAGTGTCAGTGAGTGTGATCAGCTGGTATGACGAGAGTCGCAGGTTTGTGGTTGGCTACAGTGACGGGGTCCTCTACCAGTGCAGCCCCGAGCCTTTTGAGGAGCCGTTCCACACCAATGCACACGAGGTCAGTTTGTGGCACGTTTTTGCAGTCTTTGCATTCAGTGTCTGGGTGATTCAATAATTAGATCTTTGATGACATTTTGCATAATTATGGCATTTACTTAGTAACAATTAAGGAATATATTTCTAGGAAAATCCCTGATGATTCAGGGTGCATGCCATGAATGATTAAACGGAGAACCTTTTAAAACTGGACGCTCTCAGGACCATTGGACAATTCTGGTTTAGAGTGGATTCAAGTTAAGAAAGGAAATAGATACAAAAAAATGATAGAACGTTAATGTCTATAGTTGAAAAACAAACAATTTTAACATATTTAAAGTTAATTAATAATTATCAACTATTTCATGTGGTGTTTCAATTGCATTTTTTCTACAAAACTTTTCTGTAGTGAATGTAACTTGAATGTTTATAGTTTATACAAACCTTGACTGTAGGTTTTGGCAATGTCTCTGACTTTCTGATCAGATTGATTTTGTTTTTAAGAGGCAACAGCATGAGCTTTCTTTGAGAATGTGCTTTAGACATTTTTAACCTTTCTAATTTAATAGCTAATATAAAATTGTTAATACAAATGTTTCCAGAACTACAAAATCCATATTTATACAAGCTAAAATAAACAATGGAAATGACAAATGTTTACTTAGATAGTATGTGCCTATTGACGATGATCATGATTCGCTTAAAAAAATACTTTAGAACCAAATCGAGAGGTGAACGGAAGACTGTTGTAACTCATATGAAATAAAGAAGGAGATACAACAGTTTTCCGTTCAGCCCTCGAAATGTTGTTATCATTAAATATGATCAGTATTACACTTTTATTGATTGGTATAAGTCACAAGAATTTACAATCTCTTTAAATGGATTTGTGATTCTTGCAATTTGTAAAAAAATGTGCGCATCTTTGTAAATCTAGCATATCTTTTATATGTAATTCACAAGTTTTTATTACACTAAGTCTCACATGCAATAAACAAAGTCCTGAACGGTTCAGGGGAGTACATTCGACATGACCCAATTTTGATCCGAAGTATGACTGGTATTCAGAATTGAGGTGACTCCGGTTTTCAGGATATTTTATATATGTTTATATTGGGAAAAAATGGTACCGGAAAATCTGTCTGGTTTAAAGTAGATTGCGGTTGAGAGGAGATCCAGTTTCCACTTAATTAAACTCTGGTTAGCAATATTTGTCACCTTTTTCGTTGTGAATACACTATTCAAATCTGACGCCATGCTTTACACAAATTTACAAAGTGACTATGCACCTGTTTGCTATTTCAGACCTCAATCACATGTATAGAATGGGACCCCACGGGCCACATGTTGATGACCTGTGCCACGGGTGACTCCCACGTGAAGGTGTGGGCTCCGGGCCGGGAGGGCCTCACTTTGGTCCACGACCTCTCCCACCCGGCCGCTGTCACCCACATACGGTGGTCCGCCATGCTCGGTAATGGGGACAACAAGAGGCTTCTGTTAGCGAGGTACTGAATTGTAGCGCTTGCGGTGCTGTATATTTAGAAGTTCTTAACAGTGCATATATTCAAATTGAGTCGAGTTCTGAGAAAAGGGGGTTTAATGCATGTGCGTCAAGTGTCGTCCCAGATTAGCCTGTGCAGTCCGTTAGCCTGTGCAGTCCGCACAGGCTAATCAGGGATGACACTTTCCGCTTTTATTGTTATTTTTGTTTGAAGTAAGACACTTCTTGACGAAAATCCAGTTTAGGCGGAAAGTGTCGTCCCTGATAAGCCTTCGCGGGCTGCACAGGCTAATCTGGAACAACACTTTACGCACATTCATTAAACCAACTTTTCACAGACCGCAGCTCATATATTTAAATTATATTTCTTCACAAAACGTGCAATAAGGGCTTTATTCTATATCAAATAAATTCATCCAACGGGCAATCTTCATATGTACCATGTGACCGTCCAATATATTCCGGTATTGGATCCAAACAGTCTGTATTTTTTCCATATTGGACAGTTGAGAACAAGTGCACTAAGCAATTGTTTTATAACGATAAAAGCTGTTACCGAGAAAAAGTATCCGAATGTACAATAATCGATTCACACAGGCGATATTTAGAGTGTAGAATCTATGACTTAAATAAAGAAATTAGATAAATGTTAGAAATAAAAACAAATGCAACAGCAAGTGATATTGTTATTGTTAGAAATTGACAAAAAAAAATGCAACGGCAAAACAAAAACTCTATTTTATTTACCTCAATGACAGCTTTAATCCAATGCTTATAACAACACAGTTCAATGATATGCACTTCCATTTTCTGTTCTTCCATCCCTTTATCGAAATGTAATCCGAGATACGTTTTGGATTCGTTCAACGCTTAAACAAATTATTATTATTATTAATTTACTGTTAAACACAAACACATCCATAATGATTAGTGTTGTCCCTAAAATGCAGAGATGCATTATAGTATAGCATTATATGTTTCGTCAGAGAAATGACGTCACACGAGATACATCATAAATTGCGTTATCAGGTGAATGAAAATTAAAATACGGAAAGCTGGTTTGGTAATATATTTTACAGAAGAAACAAAAGAGCGTTAGAAAGGGATATAGAATAAAAAGTTTTTTAGACGTTTAAACTATACAATAAGTGATATATTTGGACTCGCACACAGTTTGAAGTCATATTAATATGACTTCAAACTGTGTGCTAGTCCAAATATATCTCGGTATTGTACAGTGAAACGTCTAATAACCTATAAATACAGAATGTGCAGCCTTGCAAACAGCTTGTATGCGCTAATTATCCATGGCACTCCATGTAATATTTTATTGATAAACTTACACAGAGGTAAAAGTAAATATGATTTTCAACGCTTTGAAGCAACATAAGTGTTAGATGCTACTCATGTGGACCCATTAAAAATCCTTTCAAAATTTCATAACCATCTTTTATAATAATAGGTGAAACTACCTTTGAAACATAAATTTGGTCAGCGTTGCTTGTGCTTACACATGAGATTTCTTTTTTTCCAAAGTATTGGCAATCCGAATGCCAATTATTGATACCATGTGGTGTACTTGCAGTGGCTGTGACAACGGCAGTGTGTATGTGGAGAGTGTGCCACAGATGACTCTCAACGAGATACAGCTCTCACCAGTCGTCTCCCCTGCTAAACTGGTACGCAAATAGGCCCAGATATCATATTGCCATCCTTGGGACATAGTTATGACAATTGTTCTTTTCAACTTATTGTATGATTATAATTCTCATTTATGCAGATCATCAACATTAAGGTACAAGTATTTTGCAATCGCGCTTAAACAAATAGCTCAAAACTAAGTATTTTGCAATATGTGTTTCATAGTTATTATGGTGTACACCTAGTGACTGGAAGGTCACATGTTTTATCCCCACTGTGGGAGGGTTCTTGAGATCTCCAAAAACACCAAGAACTGGTTCTACTAAGGACAGGGACTCAAGAGTGTCTCAATATGCCTTAGACTTTTGATGCAATCAAGCATGTTGCACTTGCCAAAAGCCTCCGACAAGTAGATATGAGCCCCACTCTTGGAAAACCAGGCTTAGAGGACACATTTTTCCTCCAATTTTGATAAAACTTGGTGAGGATTTTTATCTTTACAATATCTAGGCTGTGTTCAAATCTGCTTAACATGTGTCGTAAAACAAGGTAACCAGATGCAATCTGACCAAAACCCAGTTACCACTGTAGGAGCCATATTTATGAGTCAATATTGCTGGAACTTGGTCGGAATGTTTATCTTCATAATATCTAGGCCTAGTTTTAGTCTGGGTAACAAGCTTCAAAAAATTAGGTTACTGGGTTAAATCTTAGAAAAAACTTGTTACCACTCTAGAAGCCACATTTAAGTCTAAATCTGATGAAAATTTGTCATAATGTTCATCATGACTATATCTAAGCCAAGTTCAAATCTGGGTGATGAGTGTTAAAAAACTAGGTCACCAGGTCAAATATTAAAGAAAAATTGGTACCACTCTAGAATCCATATTTTTGACTCCCGCTTGATTAATTTATTTGTTAGAAATTTGATCTTGACAGTATCAAGGCTATGTTTGAAATTGGGTCAAGTGAGGTAAATAAACTAGGTCATCAGGACAAGTCAGCAACAATAAGTGTATTGTGTACATGTGTTAGCGCATTAGGGCCACTATGACCCTCTTATTCATATAAGAGAAAGTGATTCGCCAAGCAGTGAAGCAGGCACTATGTAATATAACCAATCACAGTTGAAACAAAACAGCAACATCTTTAATGATTTGAAACAAACAATGAATATGATTGGCATAGATTACTTGTTACAACCCTGAACACATGACTACATTCCACAGGATGAGTGTGAGAGGGGCTCGGACAGCCAGCTGCACTTTTCTCTGTACGGACATGTGGCCTCCATCACGGCCCTGGGGTTCAGTCCCAGTGGGATCCTGCTGGCCACAGGCTGCACCAAGGGCTGGATCAAACTCTGGTCTCTCATCGTGAGTACAACACTGAGTGGGACTTTGAAAGTTTACATTCTCATTGTTAATGTATGTAAGATAATACTGGTGTTCGCTGTGCTCAAAATCTTAAAAAACGACACAGACTGGATGGTTTAGTTATGCAATGCTATTGAACTTAAATAGTTTTTAAAATAGTTAAAACAAAAGTGGGTATGTACCAAATGTTCATATAAATCATGACTACCGGGTAATTATTACAAAATAAAATGTATAATAAGTATTTCTGACATTTGAAATGTATTGTCATATCAGTAATGTTCATGGGTGAATTGTTTGGGGAGTTTTTGTATGGTACTAATATTGTTGGGTTTTGTCTCTATTTTAGGATGGCAGTTTGCTGCAGGTGTACATGGGTGTTGGGAGTGTTAGCAGTATGTGCTGGTACACACACCACTGTGTGGCTGCATGCTTCAACAGAGCCAAGGTAGGCATG
>VMBQ01002034.1:109300-147947 GCA_007657795.1 Dreissena rostriformis | reverse complement strand
GAAAGGTCAAAATGGCTGCCAAAATACTTTGCAAACAATGGCCAGTTTATAAATTAAAAATACGGGCAGATTCTAGGCTCGCAGCGCCATTTATTGTAGACTAGACAATATAATAATGTCTGTACTTACGTTTCGTCGCTGTCTTGGGTCACTTGCGCTCAGATTCGCCCAGGATATTTTTGGCTTTCCAAGGAGATCGTAATACGTCTTTGTACAAGGAATAGCAGAACCGGAATTGAATGCTGCTTCCCGGCCGCTAGTCAGAACGGGCTAGTCAACCCGGTCTCCACCACACCATAACTACAATGAGGCGTGTTAACGGGAGTCCGTGTTTGTAGAATGTGCATGATGTCTGCAAGCTAAATAAAGAATACATGTGCAATAAGAGTGTGTCGCAGGATTGTAGATTACAGTTTAGGCACAAGTTAGGGGTGAGTGAACGTGTTAATTGTATTTGTTACATATTAATAGTTTGCAAATAATTTCGGGAGAAATGGATTTTAAAAAATGCATCTTGTTGGATGATTTTTTATGATAAAAAAAATGTGAAGTTGCATCAATATAAAAAGAATAAAAAGTGGATGTGTGTAAATATTCATATTTCAAGCTTGTGGATTAATTAATTCAAGAATTTGTTACCAGCTGGTGTGTGTTAAATAGAACACCATAGTTGAAAGCAGAATTTGGATATGAGTGTACAAGAATTAAGTCATGTAAGATCTTACAAATCATAGTAGAAGTTAGATATTTGATATTTGGTATATGATAAATTACTGCATGGAAAATTGACTTAACATATGGACTATTTTACATTCAGTCAACATGACAACACAATAAGTCTTACAATTATGTTGCTGTACAAACAAGATAATTAAGTCATCTAGCAGCTGAGCTTCAAAATATATGGGTGCTAGTGAGTACACATGCAATATAAAATTAAGTTGCTGTACAACATAAACAACTGAAGTTCTAATATATAAGTGTTTGAGAGTTCACAAGTAATATATAACCAAGTTGGTGTACAAAATAGGATAAATCATCCAGTAAATGAGGTTCAGCTACATAAGTGATAGATAATACACAAGTATTTACAATTAAGTTGCTGTACAAAGAAAGATAACTCACACCGCAACTGAAGTTCAAATATAAGTACTAGAAGATACACAATCATACACACAGACATAACATATTGTAAAGTTACTTAGACAACATTACCATTTATCATATATACCATTAATATGAAGTATCTAAAACATATATTATGTTCAAATATAAGTGCTAGAGAGTACACAATCAATACACACATGCATAATATATTGTCAAATGATTTATACAACATTTCCATTTATCATATGCATCATTAATATTCATTATCTTAAACATAAATTATGCTCAACTATTAGTGCTTGAAAGTACATATTCAATACACACATGCACAACATACCAACAAGTGACTTAAAGTTAAAACATTACCATCGTATACACCATTATAATTTATTGTCTAATTACTGATAATGTACATAATTACCATTTGTTATACACCATTACCATCAATTATCTTACACAACTTTGATATACACGATATACACCATTTATATACACCATAGGCTTAGATTATTTAAAAAATCTGTTACCATTTATTATATAATAACATGTGGCTTATAGAAACAAGATACAGAGTAAGGAGTGGTAACTCAAGTGCATATGTTAATTCTTGTAATAATTCATCATTTTGGTGTATAGACTGTAAAGTACATAAGGGTTTTTTTAAGAAATGGGTGGGGGGTAAGTGCTGAATGTAGTATATGATTGGCATTTTTGTATGGTATAATAGATTTGATAACTAATTTATGCACACATTTAATGCTATTATTTTAGTAAAAGTACCTATTTTAAGTTTAGTGTTGTTGTTTATTCATGAATTGTGTGCAGTAAAATAAATAGATGACTCACTTTTGTCATAATCTTGTAATGTAACATGAGGATGGAAGTGGGTCAATGTTTTTTTGTGAGATAACAGAATAGTAATATCAAACAATCTTAGAATTGAAAAGCGAAAATGTCCAAGATTATTTGACTTTTATAAAGTAGCAATTTATTTATTTATTTAAAGATTCCTGCTTTTAATCTTGTTTATTGGAATGAGTTTAAAGTTAGTGATTGTATCATTGATAAGATGTGCATATCCACATTTATAGATTGAGTGATTTTAACAATCTATTGAGATTTATCTTGTGACAACACTGAAGTAAAAAAAAAAAGTGACCTGCCATGTGTAGTGGTTTGATGGTTGATTTTAGTTTGATTTATTGTGTAAGAATATGGCAACAATGAAATGGATTATATTGTGCATGAACCAAGCAGTGATGCCATTTGTTATTAAAACAAATTAGAGAAAGGTTAAAATACAGTATGCTATTCAGCAGGTCTCTTAAAGGTGGTGTAGTGCACAAGTTAACAGTATTGTTTAAAGGTTGCAGGCCTTTTTCTGTCTATTTGGGGAAAAAGTACTTAGCAAAATGGGGATTTTTCGAGTCGCGAAATCTTCCAAATGGGGAAGAATTTTCATCGACAAAAGCATTATTTGGGCAGGGGGTTTTCCAGCCATTTNTTAAAAAAAAAAAATAAAAAAAAAATGGGATTTTTTTTTAGAATTGGGGAAAAAATATGCATATTTGGCATGGGGAATGGGTCCGACTATCGGACCCGTGAGATAGGCAGAAAAAGGCCTGGGTTGACAATAAATAACTGCTTATACAATAATTGCACTATATGAGTAGATAAGTGTCATTTAAAATGGTTTTGAAAGTTGCATAAATAAATTTACAAAAAGATGGTATTATTTAAAATACCGGTAACATATGAACTCCGTAGATAACACCTTAAGGACTTGAATATTATTTTTTAAATATAACTCTACACAATTTCTTACAAGTTTAATTAAGAGAAAGGGATGTTAAACAACATATATATTATCTAAGCAAGTAGTAAACGTGGTTGTGGTATAGTAAATTTACTTGTAAGTGGTATTATTGGGATTTATTTAATAGATTTTACTTTGTTATTGTAAATAAAGTCTCGTGTAGTACATAATTACATTTTTTAGGTTTATAAGGTGACAATGTTTACATGTATTTTCATAATATATTGATGGTGGTATTAAAGGAAAAAACAAAAATAAAAATATTTTGACAATTTTCATAACCTTTTTCAACATTTCAATGGCATTTTTACATACATTAGAGTAAGAATAATTACATTATTGTTAGAAAATAGGCAAATATTTGCATTATTGTAAGTGAGTAGTAAGTAAGGATATGGTAGTATGAGTTAACTTAAACATGGTTTCACATATTTGATATTATGTTAATGAAAAAAATACACAGTATTTATGGATTTGTTCATAAAATATACACAATGTGTATGTGATATGTTGCATTTACACAGTATATTAATAGCATTATTTGAGAAAACAAGAAAAAAGAGACAAAATTTATGTAACTTGTCACACAAATTAATGAGAAAACAGCATCTTATAAAAAATAATTTACAGTGTGTAAATAAGTTTGTACTATAACTTTAGTATTATGTTTTTACAATAACTTGTTTTGATACATTGATGATATTGTATGGATGATTTTTATTGATAAACAGACATTCGTTATAATTATATTTGAAGCTCTTTATGTAACACGTGACAACAAAATACAGTTTAAGTTATATAAAATAAAAAAAACAGTATTTATGGATTTGTTCATAGCATATACACAATTTGCATGTCATATATTGCATTTACACAGTATATTGATAGCATATTTGAGAAAACAAGAAAAAAAGGGCCAAAATTTATGTAACTGGTTTCACAATTTAATGAGAAAACAGCACATTATAAATTATTTACAGTGTGTAAATAAGTTTGTACTATAGCTTTAGTATTATGTACTTACAAATACTTGATTTGATACATTGATGATATTGTATGGAAGATTTTTATTGATAAACAGACATTTGTTATAATTATATTTGAAGCTCTTTATGTAACATGTGACACCAAAATACAGTTTAAGTTATATAAAAAAAAACACGGTATTGGAGCATATACATAATTTGCATGTCATATGTTGCATTTACACAGTATATTAAAAGCATATTTTAGATAAGAAAACTTAAATAAAAAATGTATGAGGAAACAGCACCTTATAAATTATTTACAGTGTGTAAATAAGTTTATACTATATGGCTATAGTATAATGAATATTAATTACTTATTTCAACTTATTGATGTCATATAATGGATAATGTTTGTTATTGGTAAACAAAGATTTAGTTTAAACCGATCGAACCCGTGACCTCCCGATCGCTAGGCGGACACCATATCCATTACACCACGGCGATCTTGTAAAACAGATATTTAATATAATAATATGAGAAGCTCCTTATGTAACATGTGACAGCAAGTTTGAAAAAGTTAAAGTTTGATATATCTAAGATATTATATTTAAATAGCATAGTGAGTTGAACACAAAGATTAGGCAGACAGCAACTTGAAATAGTTGACCTCTAAATAGAACATTAACCCACTCGGTGTGACTGTGACTTGACAACATATAATCAAAGTTATCTACTTGCATAGGTCCTGGAGGCAGTTTAACCAAATGCTTGATAAAATAACCATTATTTAACGTTAAAGTGATGAAATGAAAAGTCGGAATATATATATAAATCTATATGTTTTTCGTAAGTTATCGGGAAGAGGATTCCGTTATTAACAAGCAACGTTTGTACTGGGATCAATAAGATAAATCATATTGTGTTGCCTTAAATTATATGAACATTGCTTACATTTTACAAGTTCATAAAAATAAATTGGGCAGTTTTTGCATACACAATTTTGAAAGCTACCCATACAATATTAGTCATACGAAATATTGAAACAGTGGAAATTCAGATATAAACATAAGATTCTCACATTAACTCCAAGGGTCAGCATAATTAACCTGTCCGTTCTTTTCTTAAACGTCTTGGGTATAAGGTTATTTTGCAAAATTATGTTAATGACCAATAGTTAATTTTGGTAAAATATATGAGTGATACATAGTTAGTTGCAACGTTCTACTTTAAAGTTTACCAATCCATTTCAACACGTTTAACTGCCGTGGAGGTTTATAGACATGCTATCAATATGACTGAAAACGAAACATGAAATCAAAAGTGACCTCATTTAAATCTAGCTCATCTCTACATAATTTTATTTCGGATGTCAATATCTTTAAAATTAAAAGGCAAATAAAGAGTATGTGCAATGGCATTGGGTTTCTTAGGATTTGCTTTCATATTCCTTTTTGAAACCCAGTCAGTTATTGAACGACTATATCTTCGGGGGTTTTACAGGTGAATGAAAGAGTTTTGTTCACAGATACTCGAATTAAAAGAAATACAATAATCATTATCATCATTGCCGCCCCCAGTCTTGCCGTTTTGGAAGAAATAGAGGAAGACGACAGAGATTTAACGTCAATCCGATCTGTCTTTGGCTGATGTGAGTAGCTTATCATTGGAAATAGATGTTGTTTTCCATACAGCTTGTTTTTCTGACGGCCTCGAAGGCGACCTCTTGTAACGTGCCCTGGATCACAATCGTGCACAGAGAATCTTGCCTGGTAATGTGTCCAAACCAAGTAATCTTTTCGTCTTTGACTTTTGCCAAGAGGTTGTCTTATGGTGAAACAACTGCTGCTGTCATGTTCCGGGCGTGCTCGTTGGTCTTGTGCTCCATATATGAAGTACGGAGCAGTCTTCAGGGAGAAGCCTGAAACCTGCTTTCTGCGTTCGCTTGAAGCTATAAGGACTAGTCGTGCAGCCGTACAATAGGATGGAGACTATGAGGGACTTGTAGAGTCTGTTATTTGCGGGAAAGCTGATTAGCTGCATGTCCACAACATGCTCAGTCTGGCCATCGCTTCGATTGCAATGGAAATTATTATTCAGACGTCAGCGTTACTGGTTTCATCCTTGGATAGAATTGCTCCCACATACTTTAAGCTGGTCATCTCTTCAAGCTTCTCGTCGTTTATTCTCCTCACCACTATCGTGGAGTTGTTCGTGCAGACTTCTATCCAGTGGGCTCCTTCTCTTTCCGATAGTCTGTTGGCGAGCTCTTGGATTTCAATGCTGTTGCCACCCATGCGGCCAGTTTCATCAGCAAATCTCAAGTTATAGATAAGTATTTCACCGATAGAGTCTGGTATATCAAGGACGCCCACTGATGTCATAAAAAGTAACCAATCCCAACCCATATGAAAACGGTTTTAGAGGAAAGCTTATTTGAAATAATCGCATGGGTAGATGTGTTTCATTATACAATCATTTTGTGAATGCTTATTTTGACTAGACCCTTTTATTTATATATTGTTCTTACAATATCTTGATTGAGCTTAAAAATGCTTAAGTTATAATTGCAATATATTTATTTAGGTGTACTACAAATGATTTATCGTGATCGTTGACACAAGGTTATTAAGTAAACGGGCAATTTAAGAATGCGGCGATAATTCACCTTGAGCGTAATTTCACTCCCATGTACTATCGACTTTATTCATAAAACAAATTCATTGTTTGCAGACGTTGTGTAGGAGTGGTAAAGGGACATGCCACTGATCAATGGATAAAACACAGGTATTTAGCGTTTTTTTTTATAAAAATATAATGACACTTATTTTTGAGTTGGTAATGTTTTTATGACCCATCTCTTAAGTAAGGGTTTAACTTTTGATCACATATGTCGACTTTAATGTTATGAATTGGAAGATAATTGTCAGTAAAGAGACGTAACACATGCCGCTATACTTATACATCCAAATATAATGGACTTATTTCATTGCACATAGTTGTCTCTATTATTTTCTGCTGTGCAAGTTCACCACCAAACTCGATTTCAATGGTGGAATAAACTTTCGACTTCATTCTTCACTAAACGCGCCTTTGGCAGTTTGGAATAATGTTCATTCACTTTCAATTATCTACGAAACATTATAGATGATCTCGTTCATTTGCTTGCTGCAACAATTTGCTGCTATACAAACTATAAATGATCATGTCTGAGGATGACACATCAGATTTTGCCGTTAAATATCTTAAAACTGTTAAGATATAATATCGAACAAGGCTTGTCACTATAGGATGACATATGCCCCCTTTTTTCCACATTTTTCAAAACCTTAACGCAAAACCTAAACGCAAAGTGTGACGGAAAGAAAGACAGACAGACGGACAGACAGACGGACAGTGCGATCACAATATGCCCACCTTCGGGGGCATAAAATATATAAGGCATGGAATTAATTCTTTAAACGGCAGCACTGTCATTAAGAAGCATCCTTCGTATGATGATGTACCAAAGGCCAGCTGCATATGTCTAAAAACTACAAAAAATCAAATGGATTAAATGATGCAACCAAGGAATAAATAATCCCCAAATAAATTGATTTTTATGTTAACCGTTTAAAGCGCGTCCGCTTTATTTTTTATGTTGACATGTGCTCTATACTTAAATATTTTGAAAGAGTGTAAATGGAGATAGGCTGAATACATTAGAACAGTCAAATTAAAAATCTATACTCCTCCATTATATCTCACAAAATGCTCATGGTGAGCTATTGATATCACCCTTTGTGAGACGTCCGTCATCGTGCGGTGTGCGGCATACGATGTGCATTTTAATTATTGTTTTTCCATTCAAGAGACCACATTTGTGATCGTATATTGATGAAATTTGGTAACAATATTAATCTATACAATATTAGGCAAAGTTCGAATATCGGTGCCGTGCGTCAAAAAAGTAACCTGGTTAAAGGCCACATTTATCATAACATAATATCGATTGCTCTAAGTCAGAATGTTTAACTTGACAATAGCAGGGCCTAATTATCCCCACACTTTTTAAAAAAAAGGTGGGGATATTGTGGTTATCTCCGCCGTCCGTCCGTCTGTCCGTCCGTCCTGGCCAATATCTCCTCCTACACTATTAGCACTAGAACCCTGAAACTTACACACATGGTAGCCATGAGCATATGTGCGACCCTGCACTATTTGGAATTTTGATCTGACCCCTGGGTCAAAAGTTATGGGGGTTGGGGTGGGGCCGGGTCAGAAATTATCACTAATTTTTTTAGGTTATTTTACATTTACTTCTTCATTTCTACACCGATTCACTTCAAATTGATACTGGACCTCTCTTATGACAATACGGTCAATCTCAACCATGCATGGCCCCATTCCCAACCCTGGGGCGCCCCGCCCACATAGGCCACACCCACCAAAAATTGCCATTTACTATAATTTCTTCATTTCTACACGGATTCACTTCAAATTGATACTGAACTTCTCTTATGACAATATGGTCAATCTCAACTATGCATGGCCCCATTACCAACCCTGGGGCGCCCTGCCTACATAGGTCACACCCACCAAAAAATGCCTTTCCTATAACTTCTTCATTTCTGCACCAATTCACTTCTAATTGATACTGAACTTCTCTTATGACAATATGGTCAATCTCGACTATGCATGGCCCCATTACCAACCCTGGGGCACACCTAGGTCAAACATTCGGTGTGTCTGCCGCGCCATTTCTAGTTTGAATATGTGTCACGGTTGTGTCAAATCTTAGTTGAATTTGTTACTAATATACAGGTCTTATTGATGACACAATATTGGTAAAATCAGAATGTTTTTACTCACAATCTATATGTTTGTGTACATTGTTTTGACAAAACATGCAAATGCTAAGTGATGGTCAAAAGAAAACGAAATAATTTCCAATTAGTCAGCACAGTTTATTCTACTATAAACAAAATGTGTTTTATTGATATTCTACATATGCAGGGATGTCCTTTATTTTTTAGGGCGAGATTCTTTCCAAAAATAGAAGGGGAAAAAAAGGGTTTAATTTTACTTAAACAAAGACATGTGTCGTACTTTATTATTTTGGTCCCATGTATAAATCATATTAAATATAAACAATGCATATGTAAACCGAAAACTATTTGTAATTGATTTATGTTAATAAACTTTACATAACAATGCTTTCGGGAGTGTTTGTATTTATAGTGAAGAAATGCACAACAGGACAGAATTCTGGTAAAAAGCATTGTAAAATAAACTTTCAGAAAATTGAGTCATTCATTATGGACAAAAACCCGTTTGTCAGACTCTTGAGAGTCACGAACAATAATTAATTTGGCTAAAAACAGGGGTGTCCCAAAATTTAGAGTTTCCGAAAAAATATTATAGTTATTACAGTACCCATCATGCAATGCGCAAATATCACACAGACGAGAAATGTCACATTTGGTAACAATGCTTTATACACAATGTACATATCTGCAAAACTGTCAGAGCTAATATCATGGAATTTTGTGGACTTATTGTATTTTTCTTCAGCCTAAGGAATTTAAAGCTGGCTAAATCTATTGGCGCTAATGAAAAAAATACTTGTAGCCTAATTTCAAAGTTACGATGACGATCCACATATTCAGCTTATTTCTCAATAAAACAGTTTACCTGTTGCTTTATGTGTGAGACTAACAACATATCAATAACACCATAATTATCATCAACAAGCATTGTATAAAATCACCCAAACCATTTTTAATTTTAAATAAAATATGATACAATAGTTTTCAATGGAATTAAATGCATTATTTCATGTATTTTCATATCATTTTATTCGTGTTCATGTATTGCGAACAAAGATATGCCATTATTATGGAAGGTCGCTTTTAATATTTAGACAGCAGCTGCTTATTTCAACAACACATACTTCCTACGTCGTTACGAATTACATGCGTCATTATTAGACGTATTTCCGGTTAATGGCGGGCAGAATAAAAATTTGATCGGACGGTGTTTATATTTAAAATCTAAGTGTTAAACATTATAAGCAGTGACAAAATTCAAGTTGCGGTGCTATAAATAGCACGCGGTCACAGCACGCAGCCAAGCGCGGTGAATTGGACCAGATATAGGACACATGTGGAGAAAACACGGGGATTTGACTTAGCGTGTTAAATGTACAGGGACTGGTTGAAAAACGGTACAATTAATTACAGTCGGTAGAAATGAAAGATCTGTTTGCAAAAATTGACATTTTATTAAACATGGTCGGATAAACTGTTCAATTACTCTGTAGATGGGTTATATTAAACAGAATTGTATAATTAAAAGGCTCCAACAGAAATAGTGGGGGGATAATTATCTTTATCTCTGATCAATCGAAAAACGATGTTGAATTTTCGAAAAATAACGATGATTGTTGTATTTGGATTAAATTGAAGGGAATTTTTTTTAAAGCATAAACAATATTTTACTCTGTTAAGACTATAGTGTGCCTCAAGAAAATAGTAGAGAAATTTTTGTTAATTAAAGCATATTTAATTAAATTTTAAATGATATAATGCAATTTTAATAACAATTGTGAGTTTATTATTTGTGGTGATTTTAATTCACGAATTGGTAGTAACCCTGATTACCTCGAAAATAATGATTTACAACGTTTCGATTTATAACCAGATGATTATGTGGCAGATCTTATTTTACCGATTATTAGTCAAGATAAACATGTACACGAGAATGGTAAATGTTTACTTGATTATTGTAAAATGTCTGGTTAAAAAGTGTTAAATGGTAGAGTAGGGATAGATAGTCAAATAGAAAAGTTTACTTGTGTAACGAGTAAAGGATCGAGTGTTATTGATCTGGTTATGTGTACGCCGTTGTTAATTTCAGGTATTGATCAGTTTTAAGAACTTGATCCGAGTTTATTATCTGACCTCTGTGTAGTACAATTTCACATGAATTATGTTTAAGATGATTGTTGTTTTAATGACAGTGTTATAAATGAGTGCGATAAAGTACCGCACGTTTTCAAATGGGAAAGTGACAACAAGGATATTTATATAAATCTTTCAATAATGCAGGAACTATTCAATCTTTGATCAATATATGTAATGATATCGATCTTACAAATAGTTCGGCGTCATTAGATAATTGTTAAGAAAAGTTTTGTTCTGTAATTGGTGATGTTTGTTCACCTTTATTCAAGAAGACCATAAACACTCCAGTAAGAGGTAAATATCGCGAGCATAACAATAATCGATGGTTTAATGACGAGTGTCAAAGTGCAAAATCTGAATTCTATAATAGCTTGATCATTTATAGAACGGAGATGTCAGATGAAAATATAATTTTGATGGTTGAATCCCGGAGCAACTATAAATGTTTAGTTAGAAAAAAATAAATATTATTATGTCTCAGAGCAGACAAAGATTACCCAATGTTTATTCATTTACGTAAGAAGTATATGCATAACTATTATTGGAAGAGGACAAACATGATCAAGTTTATTTAGCTTTTACAGACTGACAATGAAAACAGGGTACACAATCTATCAATTTTTGTTTTAAAGCTTTTAAATTGAGAGCTGACTTATATTATCAATAGTTTCTCTCCATTTATTTTCATTTATTTATCTTCTTTATATAAACATATTTAATACGATAACGTGTATACCAATTTGTTGTATTCATATTTTGATCTAGGTTTTGTTAAAAATTCTGTACGTCATTGACCATCTGAGAATATATTGCGTTGTAATATGTGTGTACTCATGGGCTTAAAGCCTAATGTATGTTGAAATAAACTATATAATTGAACTACTTCCACTGTGAACTAATCGTAACAAGGTTTAACAGATATGCTTTCAAGGCAGTTTACAAATGAACATGATTATAAAATAACCCGATTATTAAACTACATGTACACCCCAATTGATTAAAGTCAACTTTTTGTGTGTTCCAATTCATAAACAAAATCATTAGAATTCAGTATGTTATTTTATACCCTAATCTTCTCGTCCTTGTTACTGTCGAAATTTCAAAAGCACGTCCAAAGTTAAAATGGTAAACGTCATCTTGGGAGTGTCCACAGCCTTCATGATCGATGTGTAAACATTTGAAACATACATGTTGTTTCAGTTTGATCAAGTTGTACAGTGAGAATCCACGTTCACATTCAGCACTCAACACAGAAAGTATCAGACACACTCTTTTAAGTTTGCATATATTCGGATAAGTTCCTACCACGCGTTTGTAAGTTAAAACACACTCGGTCATGACACTGAATTTTAATGAGTTGAATTCATCAAACATGTAGAACCAGAAAAAGACTACACTCTGCCTTTTGTGGAGAAATAATTACAAGCAGACATCCAATAAAATGCATAACATACCCCAGCCGCACACTTTCGCTTCTTGTATGGTCTAAAAACATAATCAGGTACAGTTGACAAGACTAAATTTCAGATCTTTGTGTATTTGCATTTTTTTCAAGCTTTCAGCATAATGTGTCAAAATAGATTGACACATCATACTGTTTTGTATATTAAAAAAAAACAACAAGATCTGTCAAATTATTTTGTATGAGGAGAATAAAAAGTATGTGTTGGAGTACAACATATTATTTTGCAATTGAAATATTGCAAAATTAACTAATCTTTTATACACTTTTATAATTGAACCACAAATAACATTCATTTATATAATACACAAGAAATTTGATACTAAACAACCTAGTTGATTTTGTGTAAAGTGAAATGTATTACACAAAGTCATCATCACACATCACAATGGTTCCTAAACTGAGCGTGGTTTTTTTGCTTGTGACAGGCATTTTATTAAGAAATATAATTAGAGAAAAAGATATATAACTGCATGGGAACTATCAGTGTTAATTTCAACAATCCATTCAACATGTCTGACAACTGCATATTGTAAATTTTTCTATTTTTTATCCCCACACTTTTTGAAAAAAAGGTGGGGATATTGTGGTTATCTCCGCCGTCCGTCTGTCCGTCTGTCCGTCCGTCCTGGCCAATATCTCCTCCTACACTATTAGCACTAGAACCTTGAAGCTTACACACATGGTAGCTATGAGCATATGTGCGACCCTGCACTATTTGGAATTTTGATTTGACCCCTGTGTCAAAAGGGGGTTGGGGTGGGGCCGCGTCAGAAATTTTCACTCATTTGTTTATGTTATTTTACATTTACTTCTTTATTTCTACACCGATTCTCTTCAAATTGATACTGGACCTCTCTTATGACAATACAGTCAATCTCAACTATGCATGGCCCCATTCCCAACCCTGGGGCGCCACGCCCACATAGGCCACCCCATCAAAAAATTCCATTTACTATAATTTCTTCATTTCTACACGGATTCACTTCAAATTGATACTGAACTTCTCTTATGACATTAGGGTCAATCTCAACTATGCATGGCCATATTACCAACCCTGAGGCGCCCCGCCCCCATAGACCACACCCACCCAAAATTGCCTTTTACTATAATTTCTTCATTTCTACACCGATTCACTTCAAATTGATACTGAACTTCTCTTATGACAAAACGGTCAATCTTAACTATGCATGGCCCCATTACCAACCCTGGGGCGCCCTGCCCACATTGGTCACACCCACCCAAAATTGCCTTTACTATAACTTATTCATTTCTACACCTACTCACTTCTAATTGATACTGAACTTCTCTATGACAATACGGTCAATCTTGACTATGCATGGCCCCATTACCAACCATGGGGCACACCTAGGTCAAACATTCGGTGTGGGGATACGCGTCGGCCTCTGCCGCGCCATTTCTAGTTTCACATTGTTTTTACATCTGATATTTGTTATGCTGTATATTCCATTTGCTTACAGACAGACAAAGTCTGACTCTTCACAATAATTGCATTTTTTTTACAATCCACTGACGTTGATCATTACAAAATCACACTTGCTAAGGTTTCAGTCCTTTGCAAGCTTGATAGGTCCAGAATTGCTTCGTTGTTAAGTATTAAGCATGCAGTCAGTTTTGCTCAGCAGAATGCTGCTACGAATGTGTGAAGTCTAGCGTTTGACAGAGCACTTCTAAAAAGAAATCAAAAGAAAATACATAAAAGGTACAGATCAATAAGTCTATTTCCCGTTTGTATGTTTGCACAGTTTCATTGTTTTTACAGTTTGAAACAGTTTTGTATGAAACTGATCGAGTACGAGATGCAATATTGTTTACAATCACAACGTAACTTAATACGCCAACAAAGAAAGGGTCTTTACAATAATCATGTAGAATATATTTAAGAAATATCTCCAAAACTTGAGACAAAATAATAACATTTTTGTTTAATTAATTTCGAATTAATATCACTAACCTAAAAATCGGCGAAATATTGCTTTGTGACGAAAGCAGTTTCCGTTTTATCAATGGTAATCTTTAGCCATAGATCGATATTTTATGAAACCAAATACAATAATTTAATTCAATAATTACTAACCAATCGATTTTTATTCCATTTGTATCTATTTGATTTCAACCATGTTAAAATAGACAATAATCAAGAAATTCGATACTAATCAGTAAACAACCTAGTTGATTTTTTGACGTATCGAATAGATTCATCATTTGCTTGACACAGGCAGTGACGTCACACAGTCATGTATAGTTGTCGACAAAAGAAACGCGGTCGTTCATGTTTTGAACAAATAAAACTTTTACAATAATCGGTAATTTTGTTTTAAAGGGATTATATTAACAAAAGAATAGTGGATGCATTGAAGAAATAAATTCAAACTAATATTATTCGATTGTGTGCATCCGGATGTACGCAATACAATGTAGACGGGTTTGGAATACAAATCAAAGCATTTAGTGAACCAGTTTGCAATGCATTATAGGAAACTGGAAGCGTCACCAAAGGAGGTAAAGAGACGTATTTTAGTTGAGAAAATAACATATCGCACGATCATAGAGAACACTTCGCTACAAAACAATGACTTGCCTGACGTTTTTTTGTTTCAGACATGCATATACATGCGATGTAGAATTTGTCGAAGTGTCTATGTCGCTCAAGTAGTCTATGATTTTGCATCGCGAAAAAAGATGACGCGGGCAGAAAAAATACCTGAGTATCATATCCTGTGTCTATATGCATGTCCGAAAAGTGATACAAATAGCGTTTTGTATCTTGTGAAATATGTGTTACCAGAGAACATCTAGAGTTGGTTTAAAGATTGGCTATTGCTAAAAGGAACAGTTTTGGTTATGTGTTAACTTTATTTTACTAAATATTTTATGAAATATTCGTTGATTTTGAGCGTTATAGGGGCTTTAAAGTTAAATCTAAACGCAACAGTACTTGTTTATTCAATAAGTGATCATTAAATAAACAGGTAGATAAACTGAATATTAATACATTACAACTTTGTTGGTATTAAATAATTGCATGAATGTGTACAATTATTTGCTGTTTTGTTATTTTATATGACATTTTAGGTACACTATAATGCATACGTGTAAATATTTAAATTTGTCTTATTGGTCAATACTGAAGAAATCGAACCACATCTGATTTTTTACAAAACCTTAAATCCACTGAAATTGAACCAAGTCTTCAATCAGATCACTCAATAATTACTCTAAACTTAAGTTTTAGCAAATTTTCTCATAAATCAGGTCTTTGGAAACATAATAATTATCTACTGTCAGACATTGTTTATGTGCAGGGAATAAACAAAAAAATTGATGATATTAAACTTTAATATGCACTACCCATTTATAATCACCAAAATCAGATTAGCATATCAAATGATCTAACAGAGAAGTTACAAAGTATGCAAAAACAACAAGATGTACTTACAAGAGAGAAGGAAGCATCGAAAGACAATCTAAGTGAAAGTGTGAATAGAGAATACAGAAGATATGATACCAGACCACAACCGGAAATAGGAGAACATTTTCACGGCGAAGAGGTTACTCCGGAAACAGAGGACCATACAGAGGCAGATGACCATACGGACAAGATGCTTGAAGAAATAAAAGAAAAGTTCCTTGCAAGTTTGTTGAAAAAACTTGAAGTTATGGAAGGCAGCGTTTTCGAACAGAAAAATGAGATAGATGCGTTAAAAAAACAAGTTTCAGATCAGAGGGACGAGATAGATGCCCTGAAAGAAAAGCAATACGCAACAGAGTGTAGCCAAACTTCCAGTCTTAACGATCTGGAACAATACGGAAGAAGAAACAGCATCCGAATGTCTGGCCTGCCAAATGACACGGACCAACAAACATCGAGTCTTACGGGCGACGAAACGGTATCTCTGTTGAATGAAAAACTTCGCCTAAACTAAAATTAAAGATGTCGACGTTGCCCATCGCCTTGGGAAATATATACAAAATAAAAGCCGACCAGTAATTGTCAAATTTGTCAGGCGCCAAACAAAAATCGAGATCATGAAAGTGCCAAACTTTTAAAAGACACAGGCATTTACATACACGAGGACCTAAACAAGACAAATGCAGAGGTATTAGCATCATTCCGTCTAAAGGAACCTGAGTTGGTGGAGAAGGCTTGGTCCCGCGACGGCAAACTATTTGTACGTTACCGGGAATATGGCCGCAACGAGCTTGTGTCTTCTGACAAATACAGACTCTGGCTGGAAAAAAACCATGGCCTATCAAAAAAAAGGTGACACCCAGATCAACGTACGCCCGTAAGGTGTTAGGCGGTGGTAACTCAAGACCTACCAACAGATCATAAACAGTCGAACAGTGGCAATAACTCTGGTCCCGGATATGGCTCCTTTGGGTACCCATAAACATGTTTGTCTTGAAAATATTTCATAAACTGTTTTTTTTTTGTAACTGTGTTTATTTTACAATACAACATAAAATAAATAAATATTTAACATTTGATTTTGTGTATATTGGTATTGTGTAACCTTATGCAGACTGAAAGACATTAACAAAATTGCAGAGAAGGCCAAGAAACAATAAACGGGAGTACAAGTAAAGACAGCTACGGGTATCCTTGTACGATACCGATGTGATTAATTTTATGACGATGAGAATATCAATATTTAGCATGAACTGAGTATAGTCTGTATTTGATTTAAAGCTGAATATCCACAAAGCCGTTTTCATGGCTACATAAAATAATGATAAATATCTGTAAACATATCATGACTTTGCTTTTAAAAATGTGCATGTTTATTGTTTGGATTTTTTATCTGGTCTTTTTTTCACGACAAATGTTGAGGGAGAAAAATTGATATTATGTTAATGTTGTCTTGTTTGTCTTTACAAATATGACATCTATGTTGGTGTAAGCACCAAAACACATAATAAATGTTATGTATAATTTTGCCAAATGTAATATACTGTCCTGTTCTAATCTATACTGTTTTGTAATGATTTTTTTCGTCTTAACGTTACTATACAGTTATACTAAACTTTGTTTGTTTACTAAACTACTGACTAAAAAAGACAAAATCTGAATTATAAAAATAATACTTTACTTCTTAGCAGTTAAGTATAAATACCATATCACTGAGCATTGTAACATTTGAACTAATTTCTCGTTCGTTTACGTTTAGATGTTAATAAAATGCCAACTATCAATATCTAGATTTAAAAATGGTCCTTACCAACTTCCTGTTGAACTTTTTTTGAATAAGATAATTTAAAGCTCATATTTATATTTTGTAGCGGTAAAATGGGCCATGCACAAAAATATTGTTGTTGTAGCTTTGAAAGATCCATTATAAACTATGTGTTATATATAATTTCAGATCATTCTCTTCCCGACATGGGGCCAGTCAACCATAGTACTGAGTACACCCTGTACAATTGAATATACATGTATTTATTTACATTTGTTTCCTTTTTGCTTTGTATGTTGTTGTTTTTCATGTCAAGATACTTTTCCAGTAGTATCACTGTCCTTATTTTTTATTACAATATAAAGGCATTGGATATGGAATTTTGCATCATTATACTCACTTTACCAAATGACTAGCAATCTGAACATTGTTTCTTTAAACTGTAGAGGATTAAATGGCAAATTAAAGAGGCTTTCGGTTTTTAATTACTTAAAAGAATTAAATGCTTATATATATTGTCTGCAGGATACACATTTTACCCCAGATATTAACAAATCCATTTATTCGGAATGGGGATCTGAATGCTTTTTAAGCTACGGTTCTGCTAATTCTAGGGGAACAGCTATTTTCATATCCAATAGCACAGATTATAAAATACATAACTCTGTTGCTGATTCAAATGGTAATTTCTGTGCAATTGATATTTCTGTTAGTGAATACCGCTTTACGTTGCTATCTTTATATGGTCCAAACATTGACTCCCCCTCTTTTTTTACGGATATCTTTGAAACTATTGAAAGACTTGAAAATGATTCTTTTATCATATGTGGCGATTTTAACCTTGTCATTGTTCCCGAAGTAGATTATTATAATTACAAAAATATTCATAACCCTAAGGCTCGCAATATAGTATTAGAATTAATAAATTGCTACAATCTTGTGGATCCCTTCCGACACCTTAATCAGTAAAAAAAAAAGATTCACATGGCGTAGAACAAATCCAATTAAACAGGCTAGGCTGTATCTATTTTTAACCACATCTGATTTTTTACAAAACCTTAAATCCACTTAAATTGAATTACTCTAAACTTAAGTTTTAGCAAATTTTCTCATAAATCAGGTCTTTGGAAACATAATAATTCTCTACTGTCAGACATTGTTTATGTGCAGGAAATAAACAAAAAAAATGATGATATTAAACTTCAATATGCAATACCCATTTATCATCACCAAAATATTAATGAAATTCCTGACAGTGAATTACAGGTCACTATAAGTGATCAACTATTTTTAGAAACTCTGCTTATGGAACTAAGAGGCAAATCTATTTCATACGGGTCTTATATAAAAAAGGAAACAAAAATTAGAGAAAGCAAATTATTAACTAAAATTGAAGAGATGGAAGAAAACTTTTCAAATGAGAATATTGAAGAATTAGAAAATTAGAAATCTGAAAAAAAAATATTCAGAGCACACAATTAAATGGATGTTTGATAAGATCAAAATTTCAGTGGACTTTACAAGGTGAAAAGCCATCTAAATATTTTTTGAGTCTAGAAAAAAACAACGCAATAACAAAATCTATATATAAACTTAAAAATGAAGATGATAGTGAAATAACTGACCAAACATGTATCCTAAATACAATAGCATCTTATTATCAGTCTCTTTTTAAGCAAAACAAAAATGAATGTAGTACTGATGACTTTAATAACTATATAAAGGGAAATAACTATCCAAAATTAAACCAGGATGAGTCCATTTCAATTGAAGGTAACATAACTTTAAAGGAAGCTGCAACAGTTTTAAAAAATTTGTCAAATAATAAAAGCCCAGGAAGTTCTGGCTTCAATGCAGTTTTTTATAAACTGTTATGGAAAAAAAAATGGAACCTTTGTTGTCAGATCCTTAAACGAAGCTTTTAATTGTGGTAATTTATTTATTACACAAACTCAAGGTATCATAACCTGTATTCCAAAGGGTGATAAGTCTAGGCTTTTTATAAAACATTGGCGCCCTATTACTCTTTTAAATACTGTTTATAAAATTGCCAATGGAGTAATAGCTAATAGACTTAAATTATGTATGGACAAGTTAATTCATAACGACCAGACTGGTGTCATTAAAGGGAGATACATAGGGGAAAATACAAGGTTAATTTATGACATTATGCACTATACTGAAGAAAATGACATCCCGAGCTTACTTCTCCTAATAGATTTTGAAAAGGCGTTCGATTTATTTTCGTGGTCCTTTGTTCAAAATACACTTTCTTTTTTTTAATTTTGGTCCAGACATAAAGCGCTGGTTTCAGATTTATATAAAGATTCTAAGTCGGTTGTTTCTCAGTGTTGCTACTTATCTATTTTTTTCTCTATTGAAAGGGGCTGCAGACAAGGAGATCCCTTCTCATGTTATATTGTTTATCCTCTGCGCTGAAGTTTTGTAACTTGAATTGAGAGATAATAATAATATAAAAGGTATAACACTACATGGAATCGAACATAAATTGTCCCAGTTTGCGGACAATACTACTATTTTATTAGACGGTACTGATCAATCATTAAATGAAACACTTAATTGTATACAAGATTTTTCAAATATTTCAGGTCTTGATGTTAATTAAGATAAAACGAATGTTGTATGGATTGGCAAGAATAAATAAAGTTCTTATACCATAAAAACTAAATGGAAATTAAACTGGATGCAACACAGCTTCAAAATGCGTGGAATAAATTTTGATGTTGACCTGTCAAAAATATTTCAAATAAATTACAATGAAAAAATTGTTAAAATGAAAAATTATATCATGCAAAATTAGAAAAGAAGATTTTTAACACCAATCGGAAAGATTGTTATTGTAAAAACAGTTATTGTGTCATTATTCAATCACTTGTTCATATCACTGCCTAACCCACCTCATACTATTTAAAATTCAATAAAATCTTTAATCCTGACTTTTATTTGGGACGGGCATAGTAAAATAAAGTTTACAACTATAGTAAACGAATATAGTGAAGGAGGTTTTAAAATGATAAATTTGGGTGCATTTATTCCAGCATTAAAACTTACCTGGTTACAAAAAAAATCAAGCCTATTGAGGAAATTGGATATATATCACACAACTGTATTTTGATGCTCACAAACTTTTTAATTGCAGTTATCATTATGCTTTAAATATGTCTAACAGAATTTCAAACCCTTTTTGAGTAGATGTTTTAAAAAGCTTTTGACTTAATTGTAGTAAATTTGAAGTAAAAGCAGAAGAATTGTTGTATTATCTTATATTTTATAATCCTAATTTATTGAGTTTTTTCTTTAAGTCATGGTTTGATGCTGGAATTCA
Organism: Dreissena rostriformis; assembly: GCA_007657795.1. Classification (NCBI taxonomy): domain Eukaryota; kingdom Metazoa; phylum Mollusca; class Bivalvia; order Myida; family Dreissenidae; genus Dreissena; species Dreissena rostriformis. Next base: position 127,109 of record VMBQ01002034.1, on the reverse strand, counting down.
CTGTATAGGTGATATATACAAAAATGGAAGCTTTATTTCTGTTGATGAATTAAATAAAATGCACAACATGAAAATGAATTTCATTAATTATATAGGGGTGACAAGAGCAATAGATACATTTTTGAAAAAAATATTGTATACCCTGTCCTTTCCAACATATTATCAAACCCTTTTTGCCCCCAGTATTACAACTTATATTAAAAAATGAATCTGGAGCAAAAAGACTGTACACAATTCTAAATAAAAACAATGAACAACCTTCAGTTAAAGCAAAATGGGGTATACAACTCAATACAATAATAAATCAAAATGAATGGAGATGTATTTTTAAACTACCCTTTTTTAATTAACAAATGATGTAAAGGTACAGTGGTTCCAATACAAAATAATTCATATGATTCTTGGAACAAATAGTCTTTTCTGGGCATGTCAGATATCTAAAGCAGTAATTGATAAAATGCTACCAGGTCAATCTTTTTCTTTCATTAATATGCCAGTATTTCTACTCGGATATTTGAAAAAGTCTGATAGTGCAATAAATAATGTTATTTTGTTTATAAAGCTATACTTATACAAATGTAAGATGAATAAATGCATTCCAAGCACAGCTAGAGCTAAGAAATACATAAAGTATGAATATGATAACTTGAAAAAAATATCAATTTCAAAAAATAATTTAGAATCTTTTGACATTGAATGGGAACTATTTTATGCCATTGTTGCATACAATTAATGATACAATTATAAACGCCTATTATTGTTTCTCTATGCCTTATCATTTGTTATAACAGCTTATTCATCATTGTTTGTCTTTACTCAATAAATAATGTCTTTATTATGATATGCACCTAATATTGTTGTATATATGCCTTTTTCCATCTGATAGTTTAATTACAACATCCATGTTGATGTATACACACTCGAATTTGTCTTTTTTTAAAAATATATATGCCATAAATGTTTCTTTCAACACAAAGTTTCATGCATTAAATAGCTAAACTTAGATGTATTGCATATGTAAGTATGTGCATTTCTGATTGTATTACATGCTTATGCTATTGTCCATAATTGTACATGCACCGAAACACCGAAATTCCCGTTTATGCCATCAAGAAAGACCAACCTAAATCTAAATGTATACATCGAGTTAACAGAAACGTGTTGCTGCCGTAAGGAATAACGGAAAAGCATCAACATAAACAGCAAAAAAGCTGGTACGTTACACCGCAACGACGGTCAGACTCATGTGACAATTTTGTCGATAGAAGCGTACCCATACGCCGCTTGAACCGCCAACGTAAAGCGTCGAACTGGTACATTGCGGGTTCCTGTTATACATGAACCATCAATATTATCAGTAATAAGATACAGAGTGTTTAGTTATGGACGATATGTAGTGTAACATAAGTTATAAAGTGTTTTGTTTTCATAACAATTGCAATTGATTGTACATTCATTTTCGAATAATAACATTTATAATGGATATTTACAATTCCGTTTTTTTTTATTACGAACTGAAGTTTAGAACGTAATGAACGTATATGTTTTATCAACGCGAGTTGATTGCATTAATTCAATAAACTAATTGTCAGGACGAAATTACAAAAGCAAGGGAAATATGTCACAGGGTATAAATAAATATAATGCTATTTGTTATATTATTTATTATTTAGTGTCGAGTAGTTCTAGTAAAATGTTATATACAACTTAGATTGTAGTCTAAGTTGTTGTATAGTTAACTTACAGCTTATTCTGAACACCTGTACGTAATATCCAATCATTATCTTTCCCTCCAACATTCTGTTTGCTTGTTTAAAGCTGTTTAAGACAGACATTACATTTTTGATGAAAAAGTGTCTTATTTGTGTATGATATTTTGTATTCCTTCAGATAACCTTATCGGTCCAAGTAAATGTTAATAACTTCGATTGATTTGATTGTCGCTCGAACCCGAGTACGCTAGATGCGCGTAGCTAGGCCGGCAACACATAAGTAAATGTACATAACATTATCACCAACACATTGAAAGCTGACGACACAAATGTAAAGTTCATCAGCTTAACATGGCGCAAATTCAAAAACGATGAGGGCTAGATCACGGTTATTTTACAAGTTAAGTGGTGGAATTTGGATGAACTGTGTTACTTTTGATGAGGAAATAAACTATTTATTTTTCGTCGTACTCAAAGTGTACAATATGAGAAACAGTTCGCGACAAACTTAAGTTCGTCAACATGGCATGGCCTGATGTCTTTTAACGAAGAAAACCAGAGATTGGCTTTATCAATAATGGAGCTTAAATAAATAGCAAGTTCTTTGTCAATTATTTATTGAAGTCGTTTCTTAATAATTATGCATCAAAACTGTTCCCAGAAGGTCGGTAGTCAAAAGGGTTTTACCAGGACAGCGCATCAAGTCACACATCTAAACATATCAATTTCAGTTTCTCTAAAACAAGGTTATGAACTGTATTGACCGTGACGAATGAATAACCGGATGCTGCTCAAATGGACTAAGGACAATCATATATGAGAAATCACTAAACCCCTGCTTAAGCGCAACGTTCACTCTGTTATAAGTATAATAATAGCCCTTTAAGACACGTGGTGATAACGGGACCAAACTATTAGGAATAAGACTCTTCAATCGTGGTCAAACAGGATATTATTAACGCATGTAATTAATCACCTATTTAACACTTACTTTTATATAAGTACTGTTCTAATTCTTAGTTTGCGTCATAATTCGGTTCGAATTTGTTCCAATGTGGCGCTTCTCGTAGATATATAGCCATACATCGGTTGAGAGAGAGTACATGTGTAGGAAGATAGTTGCTCATTCCTTAAATGTGCTAGCTTGTTTGGCAATCTGATTTGTAAGTATGTCATTTAAAAGCTGTTCATAACTTGTTGATATATTACACCCTGTTTAATAGTTTTATAGTTATAGTTAATATATCACCAGATTAAATTTATGAGTGCATGTATAAATCAAAAGTAATGTCTTATGCGTCCCATTATGCTTAAGGCTTGATCGAGTTACATTAACTTGGTACTTCCAGATATTAAGAATGTTGGTGTTATGTTTATTGCATGTTGTTCCAATGACATTAAGTGTTAAATGTAACTTGATTTCTCTGATTCTTTTTTAACACAATGTGGGGGCAAGATTTTTCCTCGCTTCTTTTGAGGTACCTTCCGTTGACGTGGCTTTATATGACAGAATCTTTGAATCGAAAATCAGTTACCTAGAAAGTCTTTTAATGCAGGGCAATTATTTGGGTATGGACGACGCTCCCAGCTCCATGTTGGAATGGCTTGGCAAGGTACAGAGCAGCCTGGGAGAGGATCAGCCCATACGGGGGGACCTAGACACTGTCAACATGCTCATAGAGCAACACAAGGTGAGTCACACAACGATCTACATGTTCATAGAGCAACACAAGGTGAGTCATACACTGTCAGCATGCTCATAGAGCTTCACAAGGTAAGTCACACACTGTTACCATGTTCTTAAAGCTACACAAGTTGAGTCACACAATGGCAGCATTTTCATAGAAAAACACGAGATGAGTCACACACAGGTAGCATGTTCGTAGAGCAACACAAGGTGAGTCATACACAGTGAGAATGATCATAAAGCAACACAAGATGAGTCAAACACTGGTAGCATGTTCGTAGAGCAACACAATGCGAGTCACACCCTGCCAGCATGTTCATAGAGCAACAAACGACGAGTCACACTGTCAGCGTGCTCATAGAGCAACACAAAATGAGTCATACACTGTCAGCATGCTCATAGAGCAACACAAGGTGAGTCACACACTGTCAGCATGTTCATAGAGCAACAAAAGGGCAGCCACACACTGTCAGCATAATCATAGAGCAACACAAGGTTTGTCACACACGGTCAGCATGTTCAAAGAGCAACACAAGGTTAGTCATACATTCTCAGCATGTTCAAAGAGCAACACAAGGTGAGTCTCACACTGTCAGCATGTTCACAGAGCAACACAAGGTAAATCACTCAATGTAAGCATGCTCATAGAGCAACACCAGGTCAGTCACAAACTGTCAGCATGCTAATAGAGCCACACAAGGTGAATCAAACACTGTGTCATGGTCATAGAGCAACACAAGGTGAGTCATACACTGTCCGCATGATCATAGAGGAACACAAGATGAGTCACACACTGTCAGCATGTTCATAGAGCAACACGGGGTGAGTCATACACTGTCAGCATGTTCATAGAGCAACACCAGTTGAGTCATTCACTGTCAGCATGATCATAGAGCAACAAAAGGTGAGTCATACAGTGTCAGCATGTTCATAGAGCAGCACAAGATGAGTCATACACTGTCATCATGTTATAGAGAAACACAAGGTGAGTCATACACTGTAAGCATGTTCAAAGAGAAACACAATGTGAGTCACACACTGTCAGCATGTGCATATAGCAACATAAAATTAGTCAAACACTGTCAGCATGTGTATATAGCAACACAAGGTGAGTCATACCATGTCAGCATGTGCATATAACAACAGAAGATGAGTCATACACTGTCAACATGCTCATATAGCAACACAAGGTGAGTCACAAACGTTCAGCATGCTCAAAGAGCAACATAAGGTGAGTCACACACTGTCAGCATGTTGATAGAGCAACACAGGGTGAGTCATACACTGTCAGCATGTTCATAGAGCAACAAAAGGTGAGTCATACACTGTCAGCTTGTTCATAGAGCAACACAAGATAAGTCATACACTGTCATCATGTGCATATAGCATCACAAGGTGAGTCATACACTCTCAGCATGCTCATATAGCAACACTAGATGAGTCACAAACTGTCAGCATGCTCATAGAGCAACACAAGGTGAGTCACACATTGTCAGCATGTTCATAGTGCAACACAAGGTGTGTCACACACTGGCAGCATGTCCATAGAACAATAAAAGGTAAACCACACACTGTCATCATGTTAATAGAGCAACACAAGGTGAGTCATACACTGTTGGCATGCGCATAGAGCAACACAAGGTGATTCAAACACCGTCAGCATGCTCATATAGCAACACAAGATGAGTCAAAAACTGATAGCATGATCATAGAGCAAAACAAGATAGATGAGTCACACACTGTCAGCATGTTCATACAGCCATACTTCACGAGTCATACAAATGTCAGCAAATTCATAGTGCAACGCAAAATGAGTCACACACTGTTTTGATGTTCATAGAGAAACATAGATGAGTCATACAATATCAGTAAGTTCATAAATTGACACAAGATGAATAACAATCTGTCAGCATGTTCACAGTGCATCACAGGGTCAGTCACACACTGTCTGCATGCTCGTGAAGCAACACTAAATACGTCACACACTGTCAGTGTGTTCAAAGAGCAACACAAGGTGAGTCACACACTGTCAGCATGCTCATGCAGCAACACTAGATGAGTTACACTCTGTCAGCATGTTCAACGAGCAACACAAGGTGAGTCATACACTGTCAGCATATTCATATATCAACACGAGTTGAGTCATGCACGGTCAGGATGTTTATAGAGCAACACAAGATGAGTCACACACTGTCTGCTTGTTCATATAGCAACACAAGGTGAATCACACACTGTCAGCATGATCATAGAGCAACACAATGTGAATCATACATTGTCAGCATGTTCATATAACAACACAAGGTTGCTCAAACACTGTCATCATGTTTATATATCAACACGAGTTGAGTCATGCACGGTCAGGATGTTCATAGAGCAACACAAGATGAGTCACACACTGTCAGCTTGTTCATATAGCAACACAAGATGAGTCATACACTGTCAGCTTGTTCATATAGCAACACAAGATGAGTCACACAATGTCAGCATATTCATATAGCAACACAAGGTGTGTCATACATTGTCAGCATGTTCATATAGCAACACAAGATGAGTCATACATTGTCAGCATGTTCATATATCAAAACAAGTTGAGTCATACACGGTCAGGACGTTCATAGAGCAACACAAGATGAGTCACACACTGTCAGCTTGTTCATATAGCAACACAAGATGAGTCATACACTGTCAGCTTGTTAATATAGCAACACAAGATGAGTCATACACTGTCAGCTTGTTCATATAGCAACACAATATGAGTCACCAATGTCAGCATATCCATATAGCAATACAAGGTGAGTCATACATTGTCGGCATGTTCATATAGGAACACAAGGTGAGTCATACACTGTCAGCATGTTCATATTGCAACACAAAATGAGTCATACACTGTCAGCATTTTCATAGAGTAACACAAGGAAGATCACCCACTGTCAGCATGTTCATATATCAACACAAGGTGAGTCATATACACTGTCACTTGTTCATATAGCAACACAAGATTAGTCACACAATGTAAGCATATTCATAGAGCAACACAAGGAAGGTCACCCAATATCAGCATGTTCATAGATCAACACAAAATGAGTTACCCATTGTCAGCATGTTCATAGAGCAACACAAGGTGAGTCACTTACTGTCAACATGTTCATAGAGCAAAACAAGGTCAGCCGCACACTGTCAGCATGTTAATAGAAAAACAAAAGTTCAGTCACACACTGTCAGCATGTTCATAGAGCAACACAAGATAGGTCACCCATTTACAGCATGTTCATAGAGCAACACAAGGTCAGTTACACACTGTCAGCATGTTCATAGTGCAACACAAGGTGAGTCATACACTGTCAGCTAATTGATAGAGCAACACAAGGTGAGTCAAAAACTTTAAGCATGTTCATAGAGCAACACAATGTGAGTCATACACTGTCATCATGGTCATAGAGCAACACAAGATGAGTCATACACTGTCAGCATGTTTATAGAACAACACAAGTTGAGTCATATACCGTCACAATGTTCATAGAGCAACACAAGATGAGTCACACACTGTCAGCATGTTAATAGAGCGACACAAGGTGAGTCGCACACTGTCAGTATGTTCATAGAGCAACGCACGATGAGTAACACACTGTCAGTATGTTCATAGAGCAATACAAGGTGAGTCACACACTGTCAGCAGGTTGATAGATCAACACAAGGTGAGTCATACACTGTCAGCATGTTCATAGAGCAATAAAAGGTCAGTCACACACTGTAAGCATGTTCATAGAGCAACACAAGGTGAGTCACACACTGTCAGCATGTTCATAGAGCAACACAAGGTGAGTCATACACTGTCAGCATGTTCATAGAGCAACTCATGATGAGTCACACACTGTCAGCATGTTCATAAAGCAACAGAAGATAAATCATACAATTGCAGCATGTTCATAGAGCAACGCAAGGTGAGTCATACACAGTGAGCATGTTCATATAGCATCACAAGGTTCGTCATACACTGTCAGCATGTTCATAGAGCAACACAAGATGCATCACACATTATCAGCATGTTCATAAAGCAAAACAAGGTGAGTAACACACTGTCAGCATGCTTATAGAGCAACAAAAGGTCGGCCATCCACCCACTGTCAGCATGTTCATAGAGCAACACAAGGTGAGTCATACACTGTCAGCATATTCATAGAGCAATACAAGGTGAGTCACACACTGTCAGCATGCGCATAGAGTTAAACAAGGTGAGTAACACACTGTCAACATGTTCATAGAGCAACACAAGGAAGGTTACCCAATGTCAGCATGTTCATAGAGCAACACCAGGTCAGTCACAAACTGTCAGCATTTTCATTTTGCAACACAAAGTCAGTAACAAAATGTCAGCATGTTCATAGAGCAACAGAAGGTAAGTCACACACTGTCAGCATGCTTATAGAGCTACACAAGGTGAGTCACTCACTTGTTTGCAATAATGGCAGTGCAGAATTAGTTTATTTTCTGAAGCACAGCATGGTGATCATATTGTTTTCCTTCATAATTGTCTCCCCTGTTTACTCCAGGCATTGCAGCATAAATTGTCTGCCCATGAGCAGGCGGTTGCGGTAATGAAGGCGTCTGGTGATCTGCCGCCTGAACAGATGGATGAGCTCATGTTCCTTTGGGAGTCCGTGAACGCACTGAGCGACCTCCGAGGAAACAGCCTCAAACAGTCACCCCTTCTGGTGGGTACCGGAACTATTCATAGTTGCTTAGGTTGGTGCCGGCACCCTCAAAGGCTCGCTTTTTCAGGGTTCTAAGTGGGCTCGCTAGCTCAGTATAGTACTACTAATACGATTTGAATCCCGGCGCGGCCACACCATGTGTGTGGGCATTGGTCAATAACGTGTTTCTTTTGCAATCTCTAACTACCTCTTAATCAAGCATTGTTATTGTCAGATATTGATATCAGTACGTTCACTATTTCCAACTCAATCTGCTATCTCAAGAATGACGCTTGTATGTATATTTACCGTGATACGACTAAAAATACTGTTGAGCAAGGAAAGAAAATCATTACAAAACAAAACCAGCAATCAGTGTTTTCATTCTCCCAAAATAAATATCTCAATATTCATCACTCAACCAGTTTTACATCTATTTTCTAAGTGGTCGTTAAAGCGCCACGAAGTCACTTTTTATGCAAAAAAAAACAACTGAATTTTCCAATTTGATTCTTCATCAAATATCTTATTTTGATAACTCAACCAGTATCGCAGTTTCGTTTTCATGTTATTCCCTTCCAGGCTGAAGAGTTTAATGGCGTGGTGAAGGTGATAAGAGAGTTTCTGCCCCAGGCAGAGGCCAAGCTTAGGTTCAAGATTCTACCAGAGGACGAGGTGGCCATCAAACAACTCATAGAGAAACATGAGGTGAGATATGGGAACATGTTGTGGTGAGATAGAGAAACATGATGTGAGGCAAATACACTTGAGATGAGAGAAAGAATAGGGGAACATGGGATGGATGTGAGAAATATGCGGTGAGTTTGAGAAACATGAGGTGAATGAAGAACATGAGGAGAGTTAGCGAATCAGGGGGTGAGATAAAGAAACAATAACTGAGAGAGAAAAACATGAGGAGAGAGAGAGAGAAAAAAAGATGTATGATTGGTAAACATTAGGGGAGAAAGAGAAACATGAGGTATGATATAGAAACATGATATGAGATCATGATGTGAGGTTGGGAAACATGAGATGTCATAGAGGATAATGAGTTGAGAAAATGAAACATGAGTTGAGATAGAGAAACCATTGGAGAGAAAAAGAAAAATGTGTGATTGATCAACATGAGGTGAGATAGAGAAACATGCGGTATGAAAGAGAAACATGAGATGAAATAGAGAAACATGAGATGAGTGAGTGATTCATAATGTGAGGAAGGGAAACATGAGTTTAGGTAGAGAAATGTGTGGTGAGATAGAGAAAGATAATGTAAGATACAGAAACATGATGTGTAATAGAGGAGCATGAGGTTAGAACAAAACATTAGGTGAGATAGGGAAACATAAGGAGAATGAGAGAAACATGTGGCAAAATAGAGGAATATGTGGTATGAAAGGAAAGCTTGAGGTGATATAAAGAAATCTGAGGTGTGATAGAAGATCCCGAGATGATATAGAGAAACATAAGGTTAATGAGAGAAACATGAGGTGTGATAGGTAAACATGAGCTGTGATAGAGAAACGCGAGGTGAGATAGAAAACATGAGATAAGTGAGAAAAACAGTATGTGAGATAGGGACAAATGAGGTGAGGTAGAGGAATATGAGGTAATGTAGAAAAAAACATAAGGTGAGACAGAAAAACATGAAAAGAAGTAGAGAAACATGAGTTGAGGTAGATAATTATGAGGTAAGATATAGAAACATGAGAAAAGGTGAACCAACATGAGGTGAGATAGAGAAACATGAGGTGAGATAGAGAAACATGAGGTGGGTGAAAAAACATAAGGTGAGGTGAACAAACATGAAGTGAGATAGAGAAACATGAGGTGAGGTGAAAAACATGAGGTGAAATAGAGAAACATTAGGCGAGATAGAGACACATGAGGTGAGGTGAAAAAACATGAGGTGAGTTAGAGAAACATGAGGTGAGATAGAGAAACATGATATGAGGTGAGGTGAAAAAAAATGAGGTGAAAAAGAGAAACATAATATGAGGTGAGGTTGAAAAACATCAGGTGAGATAGAGAAACATGAGGTGAGGTGAAAAAACATGAGGTGAGATAAAGAAACATGAGGTGGGATGAAAACACATGCGATGATATATTTAAACATGAGGTTGTATACACAAACATGAGGGAAGATAGATATATACAAGCTTAGAGAGAGACACATGAATTGAGATACAGAAAAATGGTGATTGCACAGGGATTTCACTTGAGTTGATATCCAGTTGTCAATGAACCCTGGACAAACATTTTAAGGTGGCAAATGGACATTTGGTAAATATTGAGGCGGTGCAATAGATGTTCAAGACATTCCTTTTGTGCCATTCAAATTGTTTAGATAAAAGAAGCCAAAGAGAAACCGCATTTTTATCAAACTATATTGATTTATTAAACTATGAAATAACAATTTTATAGTACTTAGCATAACATAATTTTAATACATATATGTTAACTGCAAAATATATTAATTGTAATGCTACAAATTTGACATGCGTCAGGAAACCCGAAATTAATTTTATCAAGACGTTTACCAATGGCATCAATTAATAATAAAGAACTATTTAAAAGGAAAACAAATAAGCAACAACTTATTTATAGGATTCAGAATTCAACATGACATACGTTGCACATAAAATAATTCCTATAAAGGGTAAAAAAAGATTAATATTTTATTTACAGTTTCATTATATGGACAATAATTTGTTATATACATGCATATCGATTCATCATTTGTATATGCCCTGATATCTAATGCACATTTATGAGATATATATTATTGTTTTAGAATTCCTAATGTAATCAAGTAGTTCGATACACTGTGTTAATACAACACACATAACAATCGATATACCACTAGTATTATAATTTTTGATGAATATTTATATAATAAAAACGTGCTCAGCTACATAATTAAAGATTTATCGTGTGAGCAAACATTCAGTTTTTTTTTCAATTTAGCTCTAACATGATTATATAAACACATAAGTATATCACCGGCAATGTTTTAGTACCATTAACACATTCTCAACAATTACTCGCTAGACTGAACCCGCGACTCGGCATTTCTTCTAAAGGATGCTTTGTTCCTTCATGGTCACGTGTTGTGTTGTCTTAACTAAATAGATAAAACTGAGAAGCCAATAACTAGTCTTGTGTGTTGTCAACTAGTATGCGTTATTTCATCTCAATGTGTTAAACTATTAGAATATAACAGACCAGAACAACGCGTTATTTACACCCAAGTATACAAGGTATACAATAAGGGCAGCATAACACAACGAGCTCTAACAATATTGTCCGGTTCAAGTTGGGATCAGTTATAGCATCTTCATCTACATGGTTTCATCAAACTGTCATGGCTTAACATTTCTTCGACAGTGAATGACAGTGAGCATAAACAGTGTAATAAGATAATACAAAACTATTATACAAGAAGAAAAGGGAAACTATTAAACGGAGTTTTCGAACACATTCAATTTTTATTGGTGAAATGTGCAGTTAGGATTTAAGTGTGGAAAATTAACGAGATTCCAATAACCATGGTGTCGTTGTTGTATCTATTTATATGTGCTGATTAAATTTAAAATCAAATAAGCATAGTTGATTTTGCAGTTTGGATTTGATTTTAGATAAGTCAAAGGTACTTGTTTAAAGCCATATGCAAGTCCTACTTATCGCGCAATTAGTGCACGCGCGCCTTGTATTCGGTGACATGATAAATGAATGACATAGAGATGAAAAAGACGACGCTTTGGGAATCCTTCCATCAAAAGACGGAGTTTCTAATACTGGGACATAAATGTCAGTTTTAAGCATTACAGGATTGATTACCATTAATGTCGCGATGTAAATTGACTAATGCACGGGTAAAATATATTTGCGTTAAAATAAAGCGAGGAAGGAAATCTGGTCGGGTCAAAACATGTCATTTTCAATAAGCTCTCGTCAAAAGGCAGTTTCTACGTATATTGAATTTCCTGGAATAGGCATGCACATTGTTTAGAAGATTGCACCTGAATGTGCTATAAATAAGTTATTTCAGATAAATATGTAAATCTTGGCCATCAAGATTAGGAACGTTTCAGGTAGAAAACTGTAATAATTAGTTCAAGGAATTGCCAGGCTACTTCGATCTTACTTTTGTTGAGATTGAACAAACCAACTTCTGCCATTTTACTCCTCTGCTTTCCTTTGGATTAAACATGCACAGGCAATGTTTGACGTGAGTATGTTGAATGACGGCTGTTATATATCTGAGGTAAGAAACGTTCATGCCTGTTTCAAGAATTGAGAAACTTTTTAGCAGATTAATTTGGAATTAAGGAATATATTACACTGCGTCTTTCAAAGAGATTGCATACACGGACAAAGATTGGCCCAATCCTTGTATAATTATTCTGAAATATGTTTAAAGTAAAATGTGCATTCCTACTTTCAGAAATTTCAAGCAGAACTTTGCGGACACCAGTACACCGTTGACAAAATACAAATCCTTGCCGAAGAAATTCTACGGAATTGTTGCTCTATCCGATTCGTGAAATACTATGTAACAAGTATGCTAACACGCTGGGACCAGTTGTTACGGCGAGCCAAATCACTGGAGCAGAGCTTGCTGGAGGCTCACGGGAATGCAGCACTCGTGCAGGATCTGCTGTCATGGCTGATGGACGTTAAGGTGATATTGAAAATTCAAATGTTTACTCATCTAGATTTCTTTGGAAAAATTGAGGCATATTTAGCTAAACGAAGTTATGTTTGGCTTAAATATTTTACTCATGAATCGAGCATATTCAAAGTGACAAAGTTAGGCAAAACAATGTTCTTGCATAACATCATTGATTTGAAATTCACATGTTATCAATTACGTCCACGGGTAAATCTTAAGACATATTAAGCTCGACATTTCTAGAATTGTCATCAAAGCTTTCATGCCATATGCAAATTGATTGAATCTTAAAGTTCTGGTTAAACTGTGACTTTTCTTTCAAATTTAAGAAAAAAAAACCTTGACAATCTTATCCGTCATACGAGTTCCCTTCCCTGGTCTCTCATATTATAACATCCCTCCCCGGGTTTTTCATATTGGAACACACGAGTTCTCTCCTCTGGGTAGGTGCAGCTCTTGACCAAGGATAAAGACCCGATCCCATACGACCTCAGTATGGTGGAAACGCTGTACAAGGAGCACGCAAAGTTCCACAACGACATCATAGCCAAGAGCATCGACGTGAAGCGCCTCACCAAGATCCTGCTATCCGATCCAGGGGGGCCTAGGCAGTATGGAAGGTGAGACATACTTTGGATGCATGGTTGATTATTTATCTATCTTTGCCTCACCTTAAAGATAGTTTTATCTTTATGTATATAACATGTTAATATCTGTTATTTAGGTTTTTAATAGGGTGACACACTGGTGTAGAGTCTGTTGGCCCTCGATGTTTTATTTCTTAATTGGAATTATACTAGTTTGTTTTCACTGTCCAGAAGGATTGATTATCGACCCACTCTCCAATTATTTTTTCCAATCCACAACAAATCCAAAATTTAAGAAAGCTCCTTTGGCAGTGCTTGCATTATTTAGGTACAGTTTACTTGGTGTATGCCTATGGTAATTTTGCTTCATTTTAAAGTTTTGAACAGTAAAGCAAAGATGGCCAAAATGGTTATTCACGTCAAAAAGAGTCAATCTGCCGCCCCCCCCCCTGTTTTGAGTTAATTTTGGCGTGTAGACTATAGGTGTGGATAAATAAATGACTGTAGGCTTTAATTTCTCGAAAATGTAAAAGATGTCACTAAAACAGACTGTATTATTAATGGTTATATTGTTGTTGTTTTTTTAATATAAAATTACAATGTAAGTAAATGGTTAAGTAAAGAAAACACGTGACTAAAAAACTACAAAACACTAGACTCTTTCACATTTGTAAACCTGGTTGTATGAAGTTGCTTAATTTATATTCATTCAGATCTTGTACATTTATTCCTTACTTGCTTGTGTATATTTAACATTTATGTATTGAATTTTTATCCCCCTCAAAAAGCGGAGGAATATAGTATTGGCGTTGTCATTCCGTCCGTCAGTCCGTCCGTCTGTCACAAAACTTGTCAGGTCTATATCTCAGGAACTAAATAAGATATACACACAAAACTTCATGGGTGTATAGCTAGCTATCAGTGAGGAGTAGTGCCATGCATAACCATACACATTCTTAAATAAGAGTTATTGTCCTTTGTTCATTTGTATGATGTTACTGTTCAGGGCTATATATCAGATACCATGCACAACTTCAACATGGAACTTCATGGGTTTATTGATATCAATGAGGAAGAGTGCCATGCTTAAGAACCATATTCCTTCACTTTCTTAAATATGAGTTATTTCCCTTTGTTGTTTTTGTATGATGTAACTTGTCAGGGCTATATGTCAGATACGATGCAAAGTTTCAACATGAATATTCATGGGTGTGTAGAAAACAATTGGAACATGTGCCATGCACAAGAACCACAACCCTTCTCTTTCTTTAATAAGAGTCATGGCCCTTTTTTGTATGATGTAACTCCAGAAGCTGCAGCACTATATCTCAGATAAGCCACACTATTACAACATGAACTTTCATGGGTGTATAGTTATCAATGATGAGAATTGCAATGCATAATAACAATTACCGCACATTTCATTATTGTTTAAGGAGTATACCGTAAATCAAGGGATGTGCACCCATCCATAACCAACATTTATATGGCGGGGGATATCAATTCAAAGAATTTGCTTGTTCATTAATAAATTATGGATGAAAGACTTATTTCCATCGAAGAGATTTATAATTCAATAACATGTGTGTAACAGTCTTCTATGAGTTGAATATTAAAACGATACATGATGCGGGAATAGTTATTTGTTTCAATTCACAGTATGGTACATAAGCATATTTCTTAATATATAAATGAAATCAATCACAAGCACATTTTGGTTAAAACTGCTAAAAGTGTTTTACATAAATTTATAAAAAATGAAAGAAAAAAACAATCTTCACACTCGAAGTGCTCTACACAAGTTGTTTTAAGGATAAATACGTAGAAAGTGTGGATCTTTAACCAATATTATTTGTGACTATTTTTATTTTATCACCTCATGCTTATTTAATTTGCTAAAGAAATAGTGGATGTAATACATGTGCTCTTCTATTTCAGTCTCTCAGGTCTCAATGAGATGGAAGGCCAAACTAATAGGGTGGTGGCGTTACAGAATACTTGGCGAACCGTCTGGCGAACGTCTGTTGACCGGAAAAAGCTCCTCGAGGATGCTGTAGACACTATAATTGAAATGGACAGTATGAAATACTTTGACTTTGAGTTGTGGAAAGCGCGATATTTAAAATGGATTGAGGCTAAGAAGATGGGAATCACTGACTTTTTCCGCCGCAAAGATATGGACGGTGATGGGTTTTTATCACGAGAGGAATTTGTGAATGGAATGGAAGCCTCAGGTATGGAATTGGACTTCTTTATAAATGGTAGATTTATGTTTAACCTCCTTCTTTAGGTGCGGTTTTATGTAAACTCCTGTAAGCCTGATTGCATCAAAAGCCTAAGGCTTATATAGTTGCACTCGAGTCTGTTTCTTGGAAAAGATTAATTCCGTATGTTTATATTAAGACTCTGTTGATGTCTTTCAAAAGAATACCCCTGATATTTGATCGAACTCGGAACATTTCAGTCTCTGATTAGGTATCTAACACATAACCTCCCAGTTTTAAGGCAGACATCATACCAATAACACCAGTATCCTATCTAAGTTGTGAATTGGAATGATTATTTCACTAAACATGGTTATGTTAGTAATATATGTATTGGTGTATTTTTTCTGCAAGAATATATATATTTTGCATCCATATGATTAGAGTGTAAAGTATTACACAATATTGCATAACTCTGTTATAATTTGATGTATATAACTATACAATGACGTGTTGAAGTACAATAAAATCATTATATTGACAAGTATGCATTGTTTGTCTAGCTGATGCCTTAATATCTTATCATTCTCTTGTTTTACATCCAATATAATTTGAATTATATTACTCATTATTAACGACGAGACTACATAAATTTCACGTACACATAATTCGTTGTTTTCCAGGCTTCAATACAAACAAAACAGAGCTAAATGCAGTGTTTGACCTTTTCCAAAGAGAAAACAGGGACTTCATAGAATATCGGGAGTTTATGGAAGCATTTAAATGGAGACGTCATGTAAGTATATGTAAGGTTCGTTCAAAGTATCGGGTGTCAGGATCTTTTGCCTTTTTGAATGAAACATATGACCAATAATTCATTTTTTTATATTAGCTTCACTTAAACAGTAATTGGGTAAACAGGTATTACACTTGTTGTTGGATCAATACGATTTAAATTTTCTAAGTATCAATCAAATTATCAAAATATAACTCGTGCGGAACTCCTTTCATCGAAAGTTTAGCAAATACGACTACATTTGAATTGTGTGTAGTGCTCGCAAGTAAGCGTTTGCCTCTTTATTTCACGGGTTCGATCCCCAAGGCAGGCGCATTTTTTTTATTTGATATGTTGTTTGTTGTTGTAATTATTTAAACTTTTTCCAAGTATTACAGTATATTAGAAAGTTAATTTACTATATATCGCGATGGACCTAAGTAGGTCACACCCATATTGTTCTGACGGAGGTTCAACCACTGATGCTACGTGCTATAAACAGCAACATCTGGCTGGTGTGATTTTTTTATTTCAAGCTTTATTAAAATATATATTACACCTAATTGGAAGATAATTAAGATAGTTAAATGTTCATGTCATTTCAAATACATATATACAAAGGGCGAAAACACTGTGTCTGGATATAATTTAGTCGCATTTAATAAATAAAATGTGTAAATTGCAGCAAAAGGAGAAAACGAACAACGAATAAGAAATAATGATCTATACAATAGGCATCAACAATATTCCCGGATATAATAAGGTCAACTTTTTTTTCTTGCAGCAAAAGGAGAGAACGCAGGGTATGAACAAAATGATGTCTGACACAGAGTTGATACACGACGAGATTGACAAGGAGGTGGTCCAGTGTACGTGTAGGAGTCCTCTCAGAGTGGAGATGATCGACGAGGGCAAATACAGAGTCAGTCTGAGACATTTTTGTTTAAACATTATTTGGGAAATTGATAAAGTCATGAAGGGTATATAATGCTGTTAAAAATGGCCGAATACAGAGCCAGACCAATCTGGCGACATTTTCTTATACTCGGCCGGGGTCGAGGAATTTTTTAGTATTTTAACGTTTAAAAAAAATAATTAATAAAGCATTTATTATCTATTGCTTTAAACAATGGATTTAAATTTAAATGGCTGTTATATTATACTTCTACTCTATAAAACAAAAGCACATTCAAGTTATTTAAAGTGATCAAGCTGTTTCTTAATACCTGTTTGAGACATTGTGTAACTGTTTTCAGTTTGGCGAAAAGAGCTCTATTCGACTAGTTAGGTTCCGTAACAGCACCGTGATGGTGAGAGTGGGCGGGGGTTGGGTCACACTTGAAGAATTCTTAGAGAACAACGATCCTTGTAGAGGTTGGTTTTTTTCAGTAAGAATTAAATTTGCGTTTTTTTTTTTTTTTTTTTTTTTTTTTTTTTTTTTTTTTTTTTTTTTTTTTTTTTTTTTTTTTTTTTTTTTTATT